>NW_019104550.1:379747-419823 GCF_001995035.1 Momordica charantia
ACGCCATTCCCAGTTCTCAACTTCACCTCTGCAAACAAATATTCATCACTAAGAACAACCCAAAACAATAACACAACTATTTAAAATGCGGATTGAAAACCGAACAAGGAATTGAAATACGAACTGAAAACGAATAACAAAAGAGCAGCTACAGAAGACAGTAGAGAAAAATCGTAGAGGGTTTCAAATGGGTATTCGATTACACTTCATAATTCACTACAAAGAATGCAAAAAAGTTGGAAAAATGACCAATAAATCAGATATTGGAACTTGGCTGAGAGGAAGAAACTTACAAAGCAAGTCTTGCAGGAAAAGCAAAAGGCCACCGTCTGTTTTGTCTTTTCCAAATTCCAATTTGTGGCCCCCCATTGCCAAAAGTGAAGTTCCAAACGCTGCTGCTCACGCCCTAATCATGGCTTTTCAGGTTGAAAAACACGTCAATAGTCAAGTGATGCTCTCTGATCGAAAAAGATAAAAAGATTCAGTCCTTAAAAGTTTAATATTGAAAGATTTGACCTTCGAAATTTAGAGATAAGCATGAAGGTTTTAAATATAGATGTAAATGTGAAATTGAAATTATATATTTAAATTAACAAATAAATATTTTTTTCTAAATAAACTAAAAATAATTAATATTAATATTATGTATATATTAGTGACATTTTATTGATATTTTTCATATTTTGTCAATTTTTTTTAATGTAATGGAAATGTCGATTTACCCCATGTCGATATCAAATCCATAAAAATCGATGAAAATGTCGACGTGTCAATAAATATTTTAAATATATATTACATATGCTTTGTAACATTGAAAAATAGACTATTTATTTCTTAGACAACTTACAGTATTATTAATCATATTAATCATTTGAAGTTACTRATGATGATGTTGAGTATAAAATTATATTGCATATCACAAGTTATAAAACAAAATTGACCATGATGTTTAATAGAGTATATATTGAATAAGTATTATAGTATATATAGTATAATCTTCTCAATCTATGACAATGTTTTATACTAACCATAATTTATTCACTTTTTTGTAAGCATATAATTTGAAAAAAAATGATGATTCTAGTACATAAGAATGGAAAATTATGATGATTAGGAATGGATTGACAGAAGCAATTGAGCTTGGCTTCTTTAATTTAGAGGTGGAGTCGGATTCTCTTCAGATGATCATGAAGATTAAGAACCTCAGCCTGACGATTCAAAGTTCAGTTGTTTAGTGAAAGAGATTGTTGTTGTTACGTTGTTCCTAAAATTTGCGAGCTTTTCTTATTGTCCTCGATCTTGCAATAGAGTTGCTCATGAATTAGTAAGGATGGCTGTGGATGACGAAGTTTATGGAGTGTAGATGACTGTCGGACGCTTGGGGCCTGATTTTTAGTTTCTTTCGTGTTTTGTTGTTAAAAAAGAAAGAAGGGAAAATGTAATATATTGATGTTATTTTAAGTATATTAAATCTATTTTCAATGGCCGGATGAGATCGGGAGATTTTTTTTATTGTCAATCAAAATAACAGTCGAAATTTCTGACGGAGGGCAATAGGGAGAAAAATAATTAAATAGGGATTTTTTTCCTATTTCAAAGGAAAAAATAATAATCGGAGAGATGAGGTAGAAAATGAACAAGGAAATGATTACTTGGAGAGTGAAAAAAGAAAGAAATAAAAGGAAATAAATCATTAATTGGAGAGAAAGTGGAGAGAGAAGGAAAATTACTCCTAGAAGAAAAAGCATTAATTGGAGAAAGAATAATAAATGAAAAAGATTGAAAGACATAAAGTAGAGAATATCAACCACCTCAATTTTAAAGAGTGGTCATAATTCTTGTCCCGGATCTCGATCGGAAGATTTCATACATTTTTTAATTGGATGTGTGGATATTGGACATATAAGTCAATTATCGTTAAACTGTATTCCATAAGAATAGGAATTTTGTCCTACATTAAATACCTATTTCTGCTACTATTACAAAATTGATAATTCATTTTTCTTTTTTAAAATTTTTATTTGTACATTCTTTCTTCTTAATTGTTAAATATTTAACTAACCAAGAAGCCAAGTATTTCTGTAAAATACAGTTAAAATTCAGTTGAAATATGACAATAATTTTTTTTATGTAATTCAAGATTTAAAAACGTTTATATATATTTATTTCTAGATTTTATTTTGATAAAGATAAATCTCTAAAACCTCTTTTAAAATTTTTTAATTCAAGATTTAAAAACATTYACATAAGATTTATCCATACTCTTGTAATAAATTGTTCACTGCATCATTGTATTGAATATTCGTTGACACGTCAACATTTCTATCGACATGTCTATGCATCTATGTATGCGACAGTAAATCGACATTAATATCAACAAAATATCACTAATATATACCTAATATTAATATTAATTATTTTTAACCTATTTAAAAATAGAAAAATGTTTACTTATTAATTCAAATATTTTACGATTTTTTTATTTCTCTAATTTTTACAAAAATATTTATGACGTTTTAATTGAGGTTTCTACGTTTAAATTAGGGTGATCATCGGTCGGTCGGTGTCCGTTTTTGGACAAAACCAATCATGTCGGTTTCGGTCGGTCGAAAAACATTTTTTTTTTACCTCCGTAAAAATCGACCGTCAACTGGCAGTTCGATCAGTCGGTTTTGGTGGATTTTTGATAGATACCAACTTCCATAATAAAAGCCATTTTGATGGTGTTTCTGTGACTAAAATACATAGGTGCAGTGGACATGGTATGAAAAGAGAGAATAAGGGGAAGGATGAAGACGGAAGAAGAAACAAAGGTCGAGAGAAAATGGAGACAAGTGGAAAAGTGGGAGGAAAGAGAAATTAAAAAGATAAGAAAAAGTTAGTGGGTCTAAGAAAGTACCGCGTAGGTGGAGTTGGAAAATGTATAAAATATAAAATATAATAATAAATAAAAGACAAAGTAGGTAAATAAATATATGTGTGGGGGAGATTCACGTCAAAATTTTGATTTTTTTTTTCCTTTTTTTCATTTTCAATATTTCTATTTCTCTCTCTCTTTTTCCCCACCCTCTCCCTCTCTTGTTCTTCTCCTTTAGTTCTCCATCTTTCTTTCTCTGTTTTTTCTCTTTTAGTATCTACATTTTTCTTCTATCCTCCATTACATTACACTCTTAGTTATTGTTCTTTTTCTAAGTTTTCTTGTAGTTCTTCCTAGACTCGTGAGGGAGACTTTTTTTTTTAAATAAGTCGGAGTCGACCGATCGATTCATCTAGAAAACCGACCGACCGACGTCGGTTCGATCGGTTTTGATTAGTCAGATCAATTTTTCGACCTTGCTTGCTCACCTCACCTCTAGTTTAAATGAAGGTGACAAAATCTCCCAAACAAGAAGGTGGGACAAAGGACCAATCAATTAGATATTGGAGCTTGGAGACCAAGAAACTTACCGAGCAAGTCCAGGAAAAGCAAAAGGGCACTCTCCGTCCTTTTCCAAATTCCTTTATGTGGGCCCCTTGTCAAAAGAAGTACCCAAACACTGATGCTCACGTCTTATTGATGGCTATTCATAACAATAGTGGTTGGAGAATACACTGTGGCTGTTAAAAGCAAAAGAGTTGCCAGAAGTGGAGTTTGGGAAATTTGAATATACGATCCTCCGTTGATCACTTTGGATTTATGATCCAGTTTTTAAAAAAACTAATCTGTGACCCCATTTTCTTTATTTATTTTACCTCTTTCAAAATTTTTAAATGTAAAATTACACAATCCCTCCTCTTAATTATTAAAAAGAAAAACAAATTTATTTTCCATCTTTATTCCCTCTATAAATCTCAAACAATAATCCATTACGAACTTAAAAAATCTAACTTTTAACATGAAAAATCAATTACGAATTGAAAAATATCTACCCAAAAATAGTTAATTATAAAATTAATATGAAAAAAATATATTCAAGAAAAAGTTGAAATTAAAAAATGGAATATTAAATATTTAATTGTGTAATATGGAAAATTGAATGTACATAATTAAATCTCAAAATTTGTCCAGATTTAATTAAAAAAGGTTAACATTCCATAAATCTCGGATATTAAATTCTCCAAGATTTAATTGACAAAAAGAAGGCAAGAGAACACGAATAAGGGAGGAAAAAAGAAAAAATAACAAAAAAAAAAAGTCTGCGTGGATCCCGGACCAAGATGATATTAAAAAATAGAGATAATATCTTCGGAGGGCTGTTTTAGAAACTTATTTACATAAATGTCTAAATTTTTAAAAATTTACACTTTTAGATTTATGCAGTTAGGATTTTAATTTAATTCCATATTTATCCCTATTGATTGCACGTCCTTGTATAAAAACATATTGAATATATAATATACCCGATGTAACATAGACTAAACCTTATGAGATATAAAATTTATCTGATGTAAATCTTTAACGGTATATATCCAATAGATTTTTAATTCTGAATCACCATCAGTATATATCGACATACATAAATCTTGAGATATAATATATATCCTTATCTAAACATTATATATCACCACACATACGTTACTCATAACAAACGAATAAAGAAAAATATACTCGTATATACCAATGTAATACCAAAAGTCCTATGTAAACTTGAGATATATTATATATCCTATTACATTTTCCATAGAAATTGTTTCACCGTTATATATGGAAATATTTTAATCTAGATATATATTATATATCCTAATCAGTATGACTATATTATATATATTCAAATATACACTGTTATAAAGGATAATAGCAGATAGAAAGAGATAATGGGAACCAAAAAGTAGCAGATTCTGTCAAAAAAAGAAACCTAAATTGAGCATATACAATAAGAAATATATACCTCGATTCTGTGCAAAATTGAAACGATGTTGCCCTATAAATGCGACGGAGGCCGCCGGAGATGAGAAACTTGGGTACGTAGCCGGTGACAATAAAAAAGGAAGATGTTGCCCTATAAATGCGATGGAGACGTAGCCGGTGACGATGTTGTCATATAAATGCGACGGAGGACGCCGGAGTAATCTTCTGAAAGAATGGAGATTGGAAGCTTGAAGATGAGAAGTTTTTTGAAGCAACCGCCGGAGATGCGAACCTTGGGTTTCAGTCGAAGCGGTGAAGAGGGAGATGAAGTGGTTACGAAAAATGGGTTTCTAAAAATAGTGGGTTACCAAATTCGTGGGTTGTAAAAATCTCAATTAGCTTAATTTTAGGGATTTTGGTATATTTTAATAAATATTAACCAATTTCGCATTTTATTAATGATTTAATATTGAGATGGATATATTAGTAATTTCTATTATGGATACCGTCTATTTTGGAAATTATGTTAGACAAAAGTGTAAATTCTTTAACTTTCAATCTTTTTATGTAATTAGGTCTCTTAAATAGACCATCCCTACTAATCCCTAAAAAATACTATTCCGGCTTCAATCCCGGCCCAGGATGCCACTTTCCAATTTTCTTTTGGGTTTTTTTCTCTCGTTCCTTCCTTTTCTTGTTTTCTCCTCCCTTCTTCATTCCTCATTAAATTAAAATGTTCTCCCGTCTTAAAAAATTAGAAATGCTTTTTAGGGAGTTGATGAGATACATTTTGATTAAAAAAAATTGGAAATTCTTTTTAGGGAGTTGATGAGATACATTTTGATTAAAAAAAATTGGAAATTTGGTAGATATGTTCTATAGGTATTTTTTAATTGGGTAATGGAAAAACAATTTATGGGTCTTATTTTGTTTATTTTTCAATTAAGAAATCTGAAAACTTTCAAAAAAAATTTAAGAAAGGGAAGGTGGGGAGATTCAAAAGAAATAAAAAAAAWTTTAATTTATGTGGATTCAGTTTATTTATGGAAGTTTTTTTGGTGGATTTGGTTGTTGATTCTATTCTTAAATCAAAATGTTAATATTTTTTTCCATATTAGATTCAAATTAAAAGAAAATTATGACGAGAGATGGTGGATAATTTTACTTAAAAAAAAAAAGAATATTTTGATAATTTTACAAAAGACAAAGAGTGGAAAAGAGTCCCAAATTAAAATGGAAGGTCACAAATTATGTTTTTTTAAAAGTGGTCATAAATTCGAAATTAGGGGTCATAAATCTCAATTTTGCATGAAGTTTGAGTAAAAAGTTTCACTCCTTGTTCAAGTGAAGGATTTAAAAACTCTATATTTTAACAATAAATCTAGTATTCAACCCTCCAAATTTACTATTCAACTAGGTTCTACGTCAAATCATAAATGTTTTATCTTTATCTCTCTTCAAATCCTATATATTTTTTCTTCTCTCTCTTCACACAATGTGGCCACATCATATCAAATTTAGTGGGTCCCACAATATTTTTTCCTTTTTTTTTCTCTATCTTTTTAGTTTTGGTGTGTTCTACCCTTTCTTTCTCTTATATATATATATTTTTTACTATCTTTCTTACTTTCATTTTTTTTTCTAATTTTTAATTATTCAACTTTTTTTTTCTATAATTTAATTGTTTCGATTTTACCTACCTATATATATAATTTTCAATTTTTATAGATTATATGAATTATAACTCAATTTTATGTTTACATAGGTTTATATATGTATATGTCTTGTTATTAAAAAAATCCAAGCTTAATAATTAAATTTTATAAAATCAAATTAAATAAGTAATTAGCTCACTTTTTAGTAATTATTATTATTATTTTAATTACCATTATCTCTTATACATGTTTAAATAATTATAGTTTGTAACAATATATAATTTTAAATGAGTGACCTTAAAATAGAATAATAATTTATTTTGAATTTATACAAATAAAGATACTTAATTTCAAGCGAACAAATATTAAACAAAATAATATATTTATGTTTCAAATTAGTCATATTCAGTAACAAAATAGAATATATTCTATTTTGAACCTACTAAGATAAAATCTATATTAAAAAAATGTTTAATTTTTAAATTAAACAAAGGACAAATATAGATGTATGATATTCCTTTTGAATTTAGTTAATTAAAATAATCTAAATATGTATTGTTTTATTTTTTATATAGTGAGTTTAAAAGAATTAGATAATATATTTTATTTTTAAGGTAATCAAATTAAAATAACAAAATGTATAAAAAAAAATTTAAATAATTTTATCATTGCTTAAATAAAATTTTAAGATTATGCCATAGAAATAAAGGAAATAAACAATGTAATTATAACACATTTAATTAAAAAAAATATTCATAAAATAATATAACTTAACAATGAAATTTTAAAAATGATATCTTTCTAAAAAGAAATTATAAATGACATAAAAAAATTAATTGAAAAATTATTAGAATTTTAGTCCAATGATAACTTACACAACTACAAACTTACCAACTCTCTAGGTTGAACACAACACAGACTTCAAACTCATTTACTCCCCAAATTTACTCCCCACATTCAACAGCNTTTTAATTTACGAATAAGAACATGACTAATACATTATTTTAAAATATCCAAAATTATAATATTTTCAAATTTTTTAAGAATTTAAAAGTTTTCGAATTGAAAATTACATGAATCTCCCATATAAACAAATCAAATAATATTTTAAAAAAGAAAACATTTATGACAAACATTTATATTTTTTAAATAATTATTCTATTTTTATAATTAATTAAACAATAATTTCAACGCAATTTATGATGATACGTCATTTGCATATTTTAATTGTTCATCTATGAGTTAACTGTAGTTACATTTATGGGAGCTTCTTAATCTGACCGAAGCAATCAAGTACTTTATTTTTGGCGGCTCTTTTTTTTTTAGCAGATCACTATTTTTTGGGTTTCATTGTATTTCCATTTCCAATTCCAATGTCCCACTGGATTTCCGACGACTCACTGCTAGTCGAATTGCCTCTTTGATTGCCAAAAGCTCGGCATGCAAAGGGGAAAACCCGACTTCGACAAAACTCGTCATTGCATAAAGAATCTTGCGATCTCCATAGAAAACAAGAACACTTAGACCCATTTGAAGGAGGTCTTGATGACAAGAGGTGTCAGACTGGATTTTCACACACTCCTCACCGGAGATAGACGAAGGAGAAAAAGGAAAACCCACCGATTCCGACTCAAACATTCGTTGAGCTGATAGATCATTCTCAATTCCTGATGATTAAAAATCCTTTAGGTAAATTTAAAATCCATTCGCATTTTATAGGAATTCGGGATATTTGTTTCTAATTACATCACTCATTTCTATCGTTCCAGATGGACCACCCCACCACTACCGTCGTCTCCAAAACACCAAGCGATTGAGAAAGAGAAATAATATCTACTTCCCCAACGAAGGTACACACGGTCTCTAAATAGCCTTAGCTCTATCACATTTGAAAAGCGCATGACATACTTCTTCTTTTTTCACATCACACAATGGGCACCACAGGGGAATATCAATCCCTCTTTTGTTAAGAATACTCCGCGTAGGAAGACATTGGTGGATAGCTTTTCAAATGAAATATTTACTTTCACTGGAATATTTAGCTTCCATAGTTTCTGCCACATACTTGAAATAAGACTATTATTATGAGATTCTGCCACAATTTTCCTCTTCATGAAGGCCTTGTATCCACTCTTGACACTGTAATGCCCCTTCCTATCATAATGCCACATCTAGCTATCTCTCAAAACCCATCTACTGGGATTTGTTTAATCTGCAACATATCTTCGGGGATAAAATTAGCTTGAAGAAAATCATCATTCCATAATCTCCTTTCCAATAGATCACTCGCCATCAAATTTGGGTTTAAAGGAGGGGATACAGGCTTAAAGGTAGATTCACGGGGAAGCATGGATCCCTAAAAACCTGAACGGTACTGCCATCACCCACACGTTTTCGAAGACCATCCTTTAGCAAATCTGGAGTGAGGGAATGTAACGCTCCGAGCCCAGGATTTGGACCAGGATTCGGAATCCAGATTTGACACCTCTTCGCCCCGGCATCCCCCTGCATCGCCTACGACTTGGCCGAGCAACCGTCTAGTTCTGACTACTTAGAAGTGCGTAGACTATCCCTACAGAACAACACGAGTCCTTCCAGCATGCTTCATAGTAAAGCAACTAGGAGGTCACCTAGCYGAAGATTGCTCCAAGTCAAGCATGCTTAACTTTGGAATTCTTACGATTGAGTTACCGAAAAGGAAGGTGCACCTTGTTAGTATAGGTAGTGACTATTATTTCTTTTAAGCTTTCTTGACCATTCTTCCATGATCTCAGGATCTCTCTTATTCGGATGTGGTATCGGTTGATTCATGTACCCCTCCTCTCTACTCGGGTGTCACAAGGAAATATTTACCCTTCCACTTTTGAAACAAGCAGGTGAGGAGACATAAGCGTCTTCCACACTTGTTTTGCCAAAAGTGCTTGGTTGAAACCTTCTAAATCCCGGAAGTTTAAACTCCCAACTCTTTAGGAAGACAGAGCTTCTCCCACTTTATCCCATAGATCTTCTTTTTGTTTTCATTTGAGCCCCACCAGAATCTAGCAAATATCTTTGTAATATACTCACACAAAGATTTCAGAAGGCGAAAAACACTCATGCTATAAATCGGAATGACTTGGTCTATACTCTTATGAAGGACTTCATTTCCTCTTATAGAGAAAAAATTTCACTTCCACCCCTGCAGAACTGTCCATACTCTGTCCTTTATTTTGTTGAAGTCCTCCTTCTTACTTCTTAAGAAAACCGAAGGGATACCCAAATAAGATCCCAAGTTCTTAACCACTCGAACATTTATGATAGACTGAAGATAGTCACCTCTTTCTCATCCTATATTTGGGGAGAAACACATTACCGACTTCTCAGAATTTATACATTGACCCGAAGCTTGTTCATAAACTCCCAAAAGTTTTCTTAAGCTAAAGCATTCCACAGGGTCGGCTCTAATGAAAACCAAATTATCATCCGCAAAGAAAAAATACGATGTTGTAGGACTCAGTTCAGAAATAGAAAAACCTATAGTAGCCCGGTGAGCAACAATATCCTGGATTAAAAGAGAAAAACCTTCTGCACAATGAAGTAAGAGATAAGGGAAAAGAGGGTCCCTTTATCGTAAGTCCCTACTTGGCTTTATTCTACCTCTGGCCTCTCCATTAATTAAAACTGAGAAAGAGACTGAAGAAATACACCAGAGGATCAAAGCCACCCAATCCTTCTGAAAACCCAGTTTACGCATCACATTTTCCAGGAAAATCCATTCAACCCCATCATAAACTTTACTCATGTCGAGTTTTAGAGCCGCCACCCCCTTTCGACCCTTCTTTATACTTTTCAAAGCATGGAGGCACTCATGGTTGATAATAATATACCAGTAATGGCCCTTCTTGGGATGAACGCAGACTGACTCTCAGAAATAATGTCATTTAGAATCAATTTCAACCGATTAGCTAAACACTTTGTCACAATTTTGTAAGAGAAATTGCACATACTAATAAAGCGGTAGTCAGAAACAAACCTTAGATTTGTGGTCTTCGGATCAAAGCAATGTTTGTCTCGTTCAAGTCCGCAATGCTCTCACCTCTGTTGAGAATAGTCAAGCAAGTCTCTGTAGTTTTAGGACCCACCAGCCTCCAATATTTTTTTAAAGAAGAGGGTTGGGAAACATCCGACCCAAGAGTCTTTGTGGGGAACATTATTTATAGATCTAGCAACCTCAGATTCGCTAAATGGCTCTAGCAACCTTCGATTCATGGCTGGAGTTACCCTTGTCGGGATCACTCTCAACACATTATTCAGAGCTTAGGCACTAGGATTTGAGGACTTAAAAAGCTTCTTAAAATAGGCAATAAAAGAATTCTCAATGTCAGCTTCCATCTCCGACCAAGACCCATCCTCCAACGTTATGCCCGAAATTTAATTCTTTTTCTTCCTAAGAGACGCCCTCTTATGAAACCATTTGGTGTTTCTATCTCCCCATCTAAGCTAATTTTCCCAGGAGCGCTGCTTCCAATAAATTTCTCCGGCTTCTAACAAACTATTGAGATGGTCTTTAAGCTTATGAATTACAAAAAGGTCTATTGGAGGGTGGGGGCTGTAATCTTCGGCAATGGCGGCCTTAGGCTTTTGATTTGCTTGAACAAATCCCGATTCAGAGAAGCTCCCCAAGGTTTCAAAGCTGCACTAGAAGCTTTTAAAAGGCCCGACAAATTGGTGCTCTGATCCCCACTATTTCTCCAACTGCCTGCCTTTTCAATAATCTTCTCACACTTCTTATTGTGACTCTAGAACTCTTCAAACCTGAAAAAGGTCCATTTTCTATGACCCTACCCCAAACTTCTCTGTCTGTTTATTTCCAACTAAATGGCCCGATAATTAGAGAAAGACCACTCAAGATGGGAAACCTTAGAATGGGGGAAAATACCTTTGAAAGCCTCATTACACAAGAAACGATCCAGACGTTCTCAGATTTAAGCATCCTTTTTCCTCCTGTTACACCAAGTAAAAGAGTCAATAATCTAGTCAAATTCAGTCAAGCTGCACCTGTCAACGACTTCTTGAAACATTGTGACTTGATTGTCTTTAACCGAGGCCCCTCTTAATTTTTCTAATTGTCTCAACACAGCATTAATATCCCCACCCACCAACCAAGCAGAATTGTTTGAATTATGTATACGACTCAATAATTTCCAAGTTTCAGCTTGGTGGGCAGCATAGGATTTGCATAAAAACCAGTGAAACGTCACACATTATTTTCCCAAAAAATTCCAGCATCAATATGATTGTTAGAAAAAGAAGGAAGTGAGACAGACACCTTATCCTTCCAAAGAAGACAAAGACCTTCCTTCGAACCAACACAATTAACAGTAAAACATCCATGGTAGTTCAATCTTATTCTCAAATTCTCCATAAAACATTCATTAAACTTAGTTTCCATCAAAAATAAAATATGAGGGTTATGACGACTCAAAAATTCACAAGCTAACCGGAATGCCCGATGAGACCCCAAACCTCGGACATTCAAACACAAAATTTTCATGGCTCCCGACACGGCTGCTGAGCAGCCTTTGCCGATAATAGATCATTGAAAGAGGGTTCCATTTCTTGCATGACTACTTTATGCTTCTTTTCCGCTACTTCAAGTGCATATAATTCAGCCTCAGCCGTTCGTTTTCCCAAAAAAGGCTTCATAGATCCTGTCATCATTTTGCCTCCCAAACGGGCCAACTTTTTAATTTTTCGGAGACTGGGTTAGTTCATTATTGAAGCTTGTGATGAAGACAAAGGGCCTTCCTTTGAATTGCCAGTACTAGAGCTGCCAAGAGTAGTGGGGTCCACACCTGGATTACAGGGAGCAATCAAACCTGTAATCAACTCAGCATTTAAATCAGGATTTAAATTCCTACAATCATCATGGATCTTTTCTGCTTCCAAAATAACATCCTCAATTATAACCGCATATTTGGTATTAAAAGTTTCATTCGAAGGCGTCAAAATTTTCGCACAATTTGGTTGAGCTGCTTGCTTTACGGGTGCCAGATTCTCCTTGGTCATCTTTACCGGCGCCATCTCACTGGAATTCATAGAGCTGAAGCTAACGGAATATAAAACACATTCTAAAACTCATTAGTTTGAAAAATATTTTAAAAAAACTTTAATAATGAAAATAAATTATCATATGGACCAATTCAAGGTCGATCCAAACCCGATCCAACATTAACCTATTGAGTTTGGTCAATAGAGTGGGCTATAAGCCTAGGTTTGAGTTGTTGGGTCGACAACATTACTTAAGGTTCATAGTGCTTGGGCTTGGGACAAGCATCGGCCATTGCCCAATCGGGCCCAATGATGAGGCTTATTTGTGCCATACGAACCACTCAATCTTGACCCTCATGGTTAAGTCTTGTGCTTTGAAATTGAGGTTGTAACACTTTACTACTTTGACAAATAATTAAAACTACCATGTTCTATCATGTGAAATTTAAAAACTCTAAAGTCTCATTTACTTCAAGGCCACATGTTTTAGTACGTGGGACACACTTAAGATTGGAAAATCAATCCCCCTTACATGTTATACTAAGAAAAAAGGAAAAAAACCTTCATTTGTCATATTATATCTGTGATGTATTGAGCATTTTTTAAGCCCAAAAATAAAATTCCCAAATGAGAATTATGTCACTTACTTCTATTTTATCTATAAAATCGAGAGGTTACAATTCTTATTTTACAGTTTTCAGAGAAATAAGAATGCTACTGACATTCCTTCCGCTACAACAAAAAAATTGAGGGTATACAAATCAATTATAGGTAAGAGTTTTTTGTTTTTGTAAAAGAGTATAATCTGCAAAAGATAGGTGGCAAAGTTATTCTTTTATATGGTTGTGAAAAAACCAACTACATATTGGCAGGATTCAATTAAATAGTTACGAAATTTTCGCAAACTAGAGGGTTGTGGCAGCACATGGAAGTACCCTAAAATTTTAAGGTTTTTATTTTTTTACAAAATAAATTTCTATTTTGGACATTTTGAAGACTATAAATTCAGTGCTTTCTTCCCCTTCACTTACCAAGCCAATTCAATAATTATTATTATTTATATTATATAATTATTAGATATATTATTTATTGAGTTATTACTAAAAAACCTATTTAATAGGCTAACATGGGGATAATATTTGCATTATCAAATCATTTAATGGGGCTGACATCTCAAGAACATAAGGAAGAAAATTTCCTTGTAATTGTGGTAATGTTTTTCTTTTTTAGATGTACTTGTTTTAGAAGTATAAAATTTCTTCAATTTTAAATGTTCATTCTACTGTTATTTAAAGTTTTTTGTAATTATTTTAAAAACATCTATTATTAAATATCAATTATTCAAAACAAAATTTTTTTGATAATCTTCTTTAAAAATAACAATATATATGTGTGTGGACAAAAGAACACTATAAAACACATTCTAGAACTCATTACTTTGAAAAATATTTTAAAAAAACTTTAATAATGAAAATAAATTATCAAGGCCGATCCAAACCCGATCCAACTTTAACCTATTGAGTTTGGTCAATAGAGGTGGCTATAAGCCTAGGTTTGAGTTGTTGGGTCGACAATATTACTTAAGGTTCATAGTGCTTGGGCTTGGGACAAGCATCGGCCATTGCCCAACCGGGCCCAATGATGAGGCTTATTTGTGCCATACGACCCACTCAATCTTGACCCTCATGGTTAAGCCCTGTGCTTTGAAATTGAGGTTGTAACACTTTACTACTTTGACAAATAATTAAAACTACCATGTTCTATCATGTGAAATTTAAAAACTCTAAAGTCTCATTTCTTCACGGCCACATGTTTTAGTACGTGGGATACACTTAAAACTGGAAAATCAATCCCTTAAAAAGGTAATCTCATGTCTTTTCTACTAGCTAATAAATTTTATTCACATTCCTTATTTTCCGGGTCTCACATTTTTATAATAATTATTTTAAACTTTTACCTTTCCTCTCTCATTTATCAATGAGACTTCTAACTTTTCAATTAATTGCTTCACAAGTTTATTATTTATTTTTTATTTATAATACTAATAATTTTTCTTCTAATAAAAATGAATACAACTTTTATTCGTTGATGTGATTTTATTATAGAGTATTACAAATTTCTATTATTTTTACTTTGTTGTTATTAATTAATATCAATGAAAATTTTAAAATATAAATATTTATTATTAAAAATTAGAACAATAAAATTTAATAATTTTATGTTAGTGATGATTGTTCAAATAAAAAATTCTTTTAGTTGATGTAATTTCATTTTAATTATTTATTATTTGTTAATATTAAATAAATTGTTATTTTAAAAAATATTTACTATCAACAAGATAGTAATAAAACAAATTAAAATTTATTATTATTTTTAATTAAAAATAATAGTTATATATGATTCTTATTTCCATTCCAAACAGTTTTGGTAAACAAAATTAAGTTTTTTATTCCGATTCAAGAAATTTTCTTGTAAACAAATCAAGGAATAACATTCTCATTTCAATATATTTCATTTACTCGTAAATAAATAGGGCCTAAGATGAAACAATTATGAAGAAAAGAAAAGTAACTATATAAAAAGATGAAGAAAAAAAAAGAAATAGTTAAGTGTTTGCGTAAAAATTGATAACAACTATATGAGCTTCTCTTACAATGGTAGGAACTATAAGAGTTGCAAATTTTTTATATCCACTTCTTTTAAATAAATAGAGCTAAACTATACATATTAATTTTATACCATTTTATATTTCTTTCCTTTGTCAATAATGATTCTGCATTTATTTTTTTCATTTAAATTTTTATATTCCAAAACTCTTTTTAAAATTTGTGAAGTATCTTTAACGTTTTCTTAATAAAGTAAAAATCAATAAATGTATAAAAAGTCAATTGACACACCGACATGTGTTAATGGAGTTGACATTTCGATAAGGTTTTTCCTCTTGTTCACATGTTGTCCAAATGTCACTCGCGATTTATTTTATTTTATTCTTAATTATGATATCTTATAATCTATATTATGATTTTAAATATCTGGTTTTGAATTGATTTTTTCGAGAGAATCGAATTTCGAATCCCAAAAAGAATCGAAACCAGAGACTCGGAAAATTAGAAAATCGAAAAATCAAATAGATGGTTAAGTTTACCTAATTGGATTTGATAATATCAGACTGGTACCGAGTCCTATTATGGATTAGTTGATTATTTATATTGTTATATTATTGTTTCAATTGCGTAGAATGTTAATAAAGAAAACAAATAATAGTAGGTATAACTTTGAGATTATTTATATTGTTATATTATTAATGTTCTTTTTCAAAATTTTATAGTTAGTATAACTTCAAGACTATGCCTTTCACTAATACTACTTTTAATAAGTCAAAAAAGTGAATTTTAGTGCACTGGTACTATTATTTGTAGGTTCTTCTCTCTAGAATGACAGTGGTTTTTGGGGTTTTAGGTTACGACTTTTTTTAGGTTTTGGCAGTGATTAGAACTTGGGATTGGTTTCCGTTGGTTGCTATGGAGGATCTGACTTCACGATGGGCGTGGTTTCAACTAATTGATGAGGAGTCTCTGTCAATCGTAGTGCATGAGAGAACGACATGGCTTTCGACGGACTCCATTCAACTGTGTGTGATGGGTAAGCTCTTATCCACCCGTGATATCAAATTTGATGCATTGCATTATGTTATAAAAGACGTCTGGCGGGTGCATAAAAATACGCATTTTGAAGCGATATGAGACAATGTCTTTGTTACGGGGAAATCAAGTCAATCCCAGCAAGCTACAATATTCCTAAAGTAGGCGTGTGGAAAGGACCCATCTGGAGAAACTCAACAAGAAAGCCAAGGCTCGACACATGGAGGACCGCGATACGTATTGGCCGAAGCCGACCAGTTCTCGACCACTGGTCAGAACTCCGATGAAGCCCTCCGACAGCCCTATAAAATTCTATTGTAGGGCCCACTTGGTTCAACTTTTGGCCCACAACAAAATGCTCATAGCCGAACAGGGTATGTTTCCTAAGGACATTAGGATTTGGACTCTCTAGTAAGCTGAACCCTAAATATACGTTGGATAATCCTATCCTCAATACTCATTATAACTTAAGTATCAAAGTCTATGTGGCTAGCACCACATCGGTGTTCAGTGTTATTTGTTTTGTAGGTTAATGTCAGTTTATGTTTCATTATTAATAATTTGTGTAAATTTGGTAGAATCCTGAAGGGCCTAAATTCTGCATCAACAATTGGCGTCGTCCGTGGGAACAACTAAGATTTAAAAGCCAAAACAATCAACATGAACTCTGGAGAGGGTTAGAAACACTCCAACGACGAATGCCATTCAAAGAGGAAGGTGAATCGAGAATTGTTAGTGCTCAAGGAGGTCCTCGGGAAACAAGTTTCAAAATATAGAGAGCAAATAATCGAGAGCCAAGAGCAGTAGGGGAACAAAGTAGCCATATTGGAGGAGAAAGTCRAGAGAATGCACAAGAATATATCTCTCTTTTAAGCAGGCTCAAACAACAGGATTTGAGACAACAACAGGATGTGAGACAGCCTTCGTTAATCTGAGATCTGCGAAAAGGTAAAGCTTCAGAAATTGAAGATGTTAGAGAGTCGACAAACACAATCCACCAAATCAAAGCAAATTGAAGATGAAAGAAAATGACAAGCCATAGGATGAAGTTTTCAGTTGACTAAGTCCAACGACCATGCAACAATACAAGTCTGTGGCTTGCAACAGGAGCAAGAGTGATCGAAATAGCTGACCATTCCTCAGACACACCCTTATTTACCAAAGATTGCAATGTAGCATACATAAACGAGCTCAGAGTTGCAGAAGCCCGAAGAAAATAAAGAGATAAAGGGTATGACCTTGAAGAGATCAAAGATCAGACAGATTCATCGTTCACGGAGGAAATTATGAAGGAGAAAGTCCCACTGAAGTTCAAACTTGCAGCCATCAAACAGTATGATAACTCAATGGATCCTACGACCACTTGGACCCATATAGGGAATAAATTGACATTTACGAGGTAACATAAGCCATCATGTGCAGGGTGTTTTCTTTCACATTGACTGGTTCCAGCCTACATATGGTTTCAACAATTGAAGCGAAAGTCAATCTCTTCTTTTAAATAACTTGCAAAGACGTTTGTCACACAGTTCGTCGGAGGATGGAACATAAGTTGACCCGTGACATATAATTTCACCATAAAATAGAAGTCAACAGAAAGCCTTAAAGAATACGTGGCTTGATTCAATGAGGAGAAGTTGCACGTCGAGAGTCTTACTGACAGAGTGTCCTTCTTGCTTTCATGTCCGGTGTGAAAGATGAGAAGTTGTTATTCTCATTTGGAAAAAACACCCCAATTAACTTCTCTAAAGCATTAAGTTGCACCCCAAAAATATATGAGTGCAGGGGGACTACTCCATTCAAAGTGGGATTACAACGAGAAGGGCAGTTAAGTAGAGAACATCGTAAAGAGAGACGAGCAATCAAGATCAAAGTGGGAAAAAATGGACAATACGCGGGATCAGTTCGGTCAACGAATCCTCCAAAAAGGATAAAAAAAATATACCTCGACAACGGTTCCACTTGAGCAAGTTCTGGTGCTGGACAAGAAGCTACCCTGATGATATGAGAAGATAAAAGCACCATCTCATAATAGAACTAAAATGAAGATATTGCCTCTTCTGTTGGGATCATGGCCATTCAACGCAAGACTTTTATGATCTTAGGGAAGAAGTGGAAGATCTCATCCAGAAAGACCACCTCAAATAATTCGTGGAGGGCTCTAAGGCAACTTTGAACATCGACCAGGATGACAAGTATCCTGCYAGGGAGATAAGGACAATACTATGAGGACCAGCAGGAGAAGAATTCGACATAAAGAGAAAGTTATAAGTTAGGGAGGCTAAGGTAGATCCAAGAGCTCATAAGATCTACCAAACTTGCTTTGCAGGATAAACACCAAAAATCAAGTTACCAGAAGGTGAAATAGCCAATCTGCATCACTCGCACCACGACGCATTAGTCATCACTTTAAAGATAGCCAATTAGTTCATTGAATCTTGGTAGACGGAGGCAGTTCTGCAGATATATTATCTCGAGTGCATATGAAGCTCTGGGACTGCGCAACGAGGGATTAAAAAACAACCAAATGCCACTGGTCAGATTCGGCGGAGAACATGTCATACCTGAGGGAAGTATAGAACTACCTGTGACATTTGGTAGCAGATCAAGAAGCGTTACAAAAAATGGTCGAATTCCTTGTTAACTACACCTCATCCTACAACGTGATATTGGGTAGACCCATCATAAACAGGTTGACAACAATACCCAACACATATCACCAATCCATGAAATTTCCAACACTCAATGGGGTAGGTGAAGTTCAAGGAGAACAACAAGTATTGTAGGAGTTCTACTAAACTACCTTGAACAACAACAGGACAAAGTGACAAGCATTTTTAAGCAACATTTAGTTTCTTTTTTCGTTTGCTTGATTATTGATTGTTTAGGTTAGATATGTTTTTTGATAACTGCATATTTGGTTTATGATAGGTTAGATTTTATGTTTCCAAAATCACGTGCTTGTTTTTTGCTTGAATGAATTTCCAGCATTTGAAATTTGGTTAATTGTTTCTTTGCAATTATTTGAGTAGCTATCTTTTATTTAAAATATACTCCTCAAGTGGGAGACTAGGTAGGTCAACCAACAATAAAAACTTATTAAGGAACTCGAATAGGGACAAATCAAAAGTAGGTCAATAAGATTGAAGCCAGTTAGTCAAATTGGAGAACATCAATAGCAAATTAAGCCTAAACTATAAAAAACTCTAATGTGCTGAAAAAGGCATGGAAATGAGCCCAACAAGGTTAAAACTAGAAGCGGGCAAACGAGTCAAGCCAATCAATGAAACCAAGGGTATAAACCCAAAGGTGTAAGGCAAGCAAACAAGCACAACTAAGTTAGAGCTTAAGGCTAATAAAAGACTAATGTTTAAATTAAACCGGGTAGTAATGCCTAAAAGGCTTAATTTAATGCTGATTTCAATAAGAAAATGATAAACTTAAAGATGTTTATTTTCAGTGATTAAAATGTTGTACGGAAAACTCAAACTGACAATGGTCACTTTCTACTTATCGTCATCATCATCCACATCGCCAACAACGTTACATTTAACTCTGAAGCGTTCCTGAAGGAATGAATAATCGGTCCCAAAATTATTATTAGAAAGTTGTTGAAGCGATCACGAGACATCGCATTCTATAGGTTAACTTGTATTTTACGATTTTCTTGTACTCTTCCTCTAGAAATTTGGAGTTAGAGAGCTATGCTTTTGCTTCATCGAGCTGCATCTACAGGTTCGTTAGATTACTCTATCTTTTCTTCTCAGCCTCAAGCTCACGTTGTACGCTATCCAACAAGCAGTTTGCTTGATCCAAAGAGGCAACGACTCAATTCGGCTCATCCCGCGGAGTGTAGATCTGAAGGAGATGTCCAATTTCATCAGCAATCCTACCAGAAGACATCACCAGGCGAGTGAACACTTGGAAAAAGAATACGAGTCAGAATAGAGAAAAAGATAGAATCGAATCGTCCAGATGGAGATCAGTAAGGCATGAGTCGATACTCTGCTGTGGGTAAAATATCCAGAATACAGCTCAACGGATGTCACACCAACTCCCTGCCATAGACCAAAGGCCCTTTATAGGTAGGCCACCTTACTAGTATTAGCAGAGTATGGTCTCGGCAAAGGAAAATTCGATGCTCGTGAGGTGGAATTTGTGTTGCCATGAGAAGAAGAAAGGGTAGACCCCCCATGAAGGCGAGCTGAATGGTATGGTGCAACTGAGGTCATCGAAGAACGGGTGTGATATTGATGAGATGGAGAATCATTGTCGGTCAAATAGGTGACATCAATTTTTGAAGCCCGGCTCGATCCAGCCCCTAAATGTCTACTGTTGCGCCGCTGTTCTCTTTCAAATAGGGAAGTCAAACGCCTCGACATCCTTAAGAAGAAGTAAAATATAAGAATAGAAGGTCTCAACAAAAAATAAACCGACAATAAGTTCAACAACTACATGAAGCTCAACGAGGAGGTATGAGGTCGAAGTCAGCCAAATTTTATTCCTTCACGAGAGTTAGACCCCACCGGTCTTCCTCGGATAAATGGATTACGACGTTGTAGAAGGCCAAGACGGCAGGAGAGAGATCAAGATGACGAGGAGCTGTATCAAGAAGAAAAGAGGAAAAACATAGTCTCGATAGAGTAAGGAAAAATGCCCATCTAACTCCCCACACTTTGTCGGGACCGAAAATTGCAGTCCTTTATCATCTCGGTCAAGCCAATCGCCACCAACGAAAAACCATTGGTCCTTCCAATTCTTTATAGAGAAAGCACCAGCAATCAAAGCTTGCCTCCTAGAACTAATGTAGAAATGAAGATTATTCTTGGAACTATTGATGGAGACCTATCGACACTCTCACCAGGCCAAGGGGGTCTAAGGCTAATTGACTATAGGATGTTGTATTTTACACAAAGGCAACGCAAGTCACCCTCAATCATGATGGAGCGATTAAGCCACAAAGGACAGAGTGATCCAGATTCGGGGTCGGAGCTGAAGAAAACTCATCATCCAAATTGGTCCACTCAACATTCAAGTTACCATCAGACTCCATGGAAATTAAGGGGGGAACAAAGAAGAGAGCAAAATTACCTCTTGGTAAAAATATAGAAGAAATAAGTATTGTCAAGCGTGTGAACAAAGTGTAATGGTGGAGGCCTTTTATAAGCTTAAAAAAATGCCGAGAAGAGGTCACGGTCGGCCACAGTTAGACCCCGTGATTCATGTGGTTTTAACAAATGAACTACAACTTTCTTCCCCCTCTCTTTTGAAATTTTCATCCCCCTCATTTTGCTTCTTAGGCTGGTCTGCTAGGATTTCTACTTCAACTACTGGAAAGCCTACATTTGAGGTCCGACTGAGTGAATATACTCTTTAGGGAGTAATTACATCACTAATGAATCACGAACTAAGAGTGGGGGCAAGTGTTATGGGAAAATCAAGTCAAGCCCAACAAGCTACAAAATACCCAAATCAGGCCCGAAATGGAAAGGCCAAGATGGAGAAACTCAACAGGACAACGAAGGCCCGACACATGGAGGGTCGTAATCCAGATTGGTCAAAGCTGACAAGTTCTCGACCACCAACTGAGAATTCTGATGAAGCCCTCCGACATCCTTACGAAGGTGGGCTCAAACCTGTTCCACCTTGGTAAATTCTTTTGCGGGCGACCATCCACTTTGTTCAACATTCGACTCACAACAAGTTGCCCACAGCCCAACATGTTGTGTTTCCTAAAGGCATGAAGATTCGACCTTTATAAATAGAATAGTAAGCTGAACCCTAAAGGTACACGGAATAACCCTATTCTCAATACTTAATCTTTATCGATTTTAACTTAAGCATTAAAGTCTATGTGGCTAGCACCACATAATGTCATTATTAATAATTGAAGCGAATTTTATGGAATCTTGAAGGGCCTAAATTTTGCATCAACAGTCTTTACTATTTAGTTTCGTTCGTATTTTTGGAGAAGAATCAGATCTTGAATTCGAAACCCTAGACGTTTGACAAAGCTTCATTAGTTCTAGTTTCTCCTTCCGCAAAGGATTGACTTGACACCGTGGCATTTACTCATTGCTATTTGTGGGTTAAGGTGCACAATGTTTCGTTTAATTGTCTGACCCGAGACGTGGCTCTACTGCTAGCTGGCACTCTTCGTTTGGTCGAGGAAGTGTTTAGCGAGGATACCTTTTGTTGGATTGGTTCATTCTTGCGTGTTCGTATTCGTATTGATGTTCAAAGACCCTTAAGGCTGGGGGGGGGGATGAAATTCAGTCCTCATGTTGGTATGGAGGTGTAGTGTCAGATCTAATACGAGAGGCTACCAAATTTTTGTTACTATTATGGCTGGCTCGGCTATTCGTTTGAGAAATGTAGTGATTTGTCTCTTCTGACTCGTTCTTCTTCGTTTAAATATGGAGATTGGTTGCGTGCGAATCATGTTCGCTTCTTCACAAATAAAGGAAAATTAGGGCAAGTATACACTAAATAATCAATTGTAGTATATAAACAAGGTCGTTTCCAAAAGGATTGCAGCTATACTATGAACTAGAAATTAGAATACCAAAAAGTAATAATAAAAATAGTTCGATTGGATTATTATGGGAACAATGAAAATAAAATTATAAAACAGTAAATGAACGGCTGTAGAAATATTTCGGTACGATGCTGGAGCATTCAATACAGAGAACAAACAGATTGTGAAAAAGAAACGATTGCAAAGAAAATCGAGGGGGATTTGCTTAGATGCTTTCACCATTTGATAACTATGTTCTAACAAACCAAAAATATTGAATGCCCAGACCGATGCAGTTCTCTAAGATACCCAAACATGCTTAAACCCAACTCCCCTTGTAATTAAAGCAAGCAATAAAATCAGTCTATAATCAAAATAGCGTCAGTCTCATCCCTGAGTACTCACCATCCTACTTCAAAGAAAGGAATCTAAAGCTAATAGAAGCAATCACACTTAACAAGGACTCTCCCGAGTCTCAAACAAGCAAACACACTAAATAAGTTGGCCAAACAAATTCAGTGAGATGGAAGAATAAAAACACTTATATTAAAACAATATTCAAGGTCACTAAAACACAACAAGCAACAAGGCTACAATAAGCTCTTTCCCCCCGAAGGTGGGGTTTAGTTCACAATGAAAGAAAGGAAAAGAATGGGTAAACGAGAAATGGGCTCCATCGTTGAAGTAAGTAGTAGAGATATGGAAACTTCCTCAGTAGCAAGTTGATGACGTCAAGGAGAATCAGCCCACGTCCTTCAGCTCATTCTTCAATGAGAAAAATGTAGGAAATGTTTTCTATTTTTCTCTCCTATTTCTCTATCTCTCCATCTTCTTTCCCTCTCTCTTTCTCTCTAGGAAAAAAAACAAAACAAAACAAAACAAAAGAAAGAAAAAAGGATGAGTCCACTGTGAGTCAATCCCAAGACGCGGGGGCGGGACACACACTCAAAAGGAGGAGAAAACCAGCAGACTAACATGATTTCATAGCATCTAATGTACTCTGGATTATTTATATATTACAAATATAGGGAGATACCAAACTCAATCGCCCATTCTTTAATATTTAGTCTTCTCCTTTCACTTAGTCAAGCATTGCAAAAAGTTTATAACCTGTAATTCAACCAAAAATAAATAAATAAATAACGAAATATCAATAGTAGTCACATTATATGGAGACAAGTGCTCACCAACACCTTAATATTTTCCAAACTATAGTATGTATATTGTAAAAAGAGAATTATATTTATGTAGCAAATTTGACATATATTATGTGAGGTTTATGCATGTAGACTTGCCTCAGAAGGTTCTCGTAGGGAATAAGAAGCACTCGTCTCCTTTGGAAATTTTGAGACTTGAATCCCAAGCATTTGTTTTAGCTCTCTTATGATCTGGTACACAAATGTCAATTTAGAATCATTATAGACCAAAAATACAATATTTTAGATTGGAAAATACTTTGATACTAGCTAGATTTTTTATTTATTTAAAAAAATAAAAAAAATTGTTTATGCATTCTTCTCATATTTGTAGAAAAGTCAATGGTGGTTTGCTCACTAGTGAGCACATAAACCACCTTAAATGCATCCTCGTCGGTTCAATCATGGCCAATATATATGGGAAAAACGTCGGAACAATTGTTGAATCCTATAAATAACAAAGTGATTAATTAACATTAATTAAATATTCTTTATACATATGTGTGTGTGTCTATATATATATATATATATATATATATATTCTTTATTGGAATCTTCAAGATGGTAATGAATTAATTTATAGAAAATCTAAAACTCACCAAGCGAGTCTAATAAAAATTCCAAAGCCTTCCCTTTGTCCCACTCAATCGTTGGATGGATCTCTAATACTTGTATAGAAGTTGAATATTTTTGTAATAAAATTAGAATTAATTATTAGAAAACATAAGCCGATGATATTATTTATTTATAATTTGACCTTTCTTCCATGGGTTAGTCGAAGTTTTGGGAAGGCGTTCAACACAGTTTCAACTTGTTGGGCAATCACTCCAATTCTGTATTTTTAGTGAATTAGAGAAAGAATATTAAGAGGTTTATGGATGGTAATTATGAATTATAATGATGAATTTACCTGTTCTTGAACACAGCGAAAGTGCACCGAGAGACAGAACTTGTTAGTCTCTACCTTTGACCCTTGTATTGATTTTGTCTTTTCCACCAACTGTTTGTAAACTGACAAATAAGAGTTTGGGTTTCTTTGGACATCAGACGAAAGAGAAAAAAGAGGAATTATTACTATTATTGTAACGTGGTCGATCATGGGAAGAAACTTAGTGAGAGGTTGAAATAGCACAAATTGAGTACTACACTGAAAGAGCAAATGAAATGGAAAAAAAACAACAAAAGGGAAATAGTAACAAATAAGCGGTTCACCATTTCTAAATATATTTTTGGTTAGGGGTGAGCAAATAACCCCAAAAAATCGATCCGACTGACAAAAATCGACCGAACCGACGTCGATCGGTCGATTTGATGAAATATTCAATCGGAATCGGTTTTTTAAATTAGTAAACCGATTTGTTGTCGGTAGATTTGGTCAAAAATCACATTTCCAACCGATCCGACCGACATTTGTTTTATTAAAAAAAAAAGCAGACTGCATTTGATGTAGTTGCATGCGTGCTGCTAGCAGCAGCGTGGCTGCTGGTTTTCAATGTAGTTTAAAAAACATTAATTTTTTATTTTTATTTCATTTATTTTCTATCTTCTCATCCTTCATTCTTTTTTTATTTTTTTTTCTTCGTTTTTTTCTTTCTTCTTTTTCTTTCTTCATTCTTCTTCTTTTCCCCTCACCCATTATTCTTCCTCATCTTCTTCATCCCACCCCATTTTTCTTCATTATTCTTCTTTTCCCCTCCCCATTCTTCTTCAGCTTTATTTCCTGTCTTTTGAGTTACATCAGAAGTTCGTCTAGCATACATGTCTCTCGAACTTCTTTTTGACTTCGTTTTGTCTAGATGTCCGACCATGACTCCGACACCAACATCTCTACCAAATAAAAAGAAAAAAAAGTTACAAGCTAGCGTAACAGCAAAGTCGGTTTCCATAATAGGAAATCGACTAGGTCGGTTTTCGGTATCGGGGTCCGCCAAAAACCGACCCCGACCGACCGATGCTCACCCCTATTTTTGGTTAAAAAGTACAATTGTACTTTCATTAAAGTTACAATTTAGTCCCTGAACTTTAATATGTAACAATTTAGTCCCTATAATTTAAAATCTGTAACAATTTAATCCTTACCACAAAAAATATCATCAAAATTAAGCAACAATTTTTGTCATATAATGCTTAATTTTTGTAATTTATAAACTAATTCGATCCTTCATCAATTTATCGGTCTACGTATATAAAAAAAATTAACCAAAAGAATCCACAATGGAGGCTAAATCATTACAAACTTTAAACTTCAAAGACTAAATTTTTACATTCTAAATTTCAGGGACTAAATTGTTACCAATTTGAAAGTATAGGGACTAAATTATTACTTTTGAAAGTTTAGGAACTAAATCGTTACTTCAACAAAAGTACAGGGACCAAAAGTGTTATTTAACCTATAATTTTTAACGATTACAAAATATTCCCCCAATCGAGGTCACTCACATTTTTGTGATTCGATCCTCTGATATCCAGCCCATGACTTCTCGGAAAATATAATTCATCCAATCTCACAAACTCATAGATCTATAATCAAATACATATAACATAATAAACAAAAATTAATGGATATTTGTACCTTTGTTATAATATTTGAAAAATAGAAAATAAGTAATCACCATACCTTGTCTATCTGCCTCCATGTAACTATTGCAGTGGGGAATCTTTTCCCTACGTTTTGCAATGTTTTTCTCATCTATTTATTTCACATGTATGAGCATTTTAATAGAAAGTCAACAAAAAAACTTTATTGTATAAAATCAAATGTAATGATTCATAACAGTACAAATAAGTAAATTGACTAACCGCCAAAGCAAATCTAACTTGGTGGTAATTAGCATATACCTCCAACATGAGGTTGTAAGTTCAAATCCTCTCCCCAACATGTTGTACTGAAAAAGAAAAAAAAAAAGTAAATTGACTGACTGCATCCGACATGAAAGCTCGATCTAGGTCGTCCACAATAGGGGACAGTGTACCATCGTAGACCAAATTCCGAAGGATGGTGAAGCTGTTTCAAATTTATTACTCTTAATACTAATTAAATACCTATCAAATCAAATCTCACAATATGATCAAAGAAATTAACATAAATTAATATTATTGTTATTATTATTAATCCCCGAGAGTATTAGCTTTTATATAAAAATCATATTGTATACTTCATCATCTATGGTTTTCTCTCCTACTTCAATTGATTTACCATCCAAGAGGAGGGAATTAGCGGGAAGGAGAGAGGAAAAAAATTGAGTGATGATTGAGAGGGAGAAGTGGTGAATTTATAGTTTATGGAGAGTATTTATGGATAGATTATTTAACCATGTTCAAGGTGTTGGAAATTGAGAGAGGAATTAGATGAAAACGATTGTGGTGCCATTGTTGAATCACTGTCTTAAAAACAATTTTGGCATGACCACGGTGCTAAATTATATGTACATCGATTGCTCCCGAAGGTTAACACAACTTCGAGGCATGCACTCGTCGGAGCCAGATGGAATCGAATAGCACGCTAAGAAATTCTACCAAAAGCTCATATTCTTTCCCATGCATAAGGATGCTTGATTTGGTTTAAAAAGAGAAAAGAAAAAACGTTTTAACTTTATTAATTAAAACCATAAAAGATATATTTATTTTACCTTTTGTCAATACACTTTGTCATTCCTAACACAAGGAAACAAAGTAGAAAAACATACATTTACAAGTCATAAAATGATATAAGGTTGTTTGAGAAACTTAGTACTAAAAGTAGACAAGTTTTTTCATTCAACAAATAGCATAGAAAATGTAGTTCAATAGATTATAATCTAAATAGAATTTTGCTAAGTAAAAGTAACAAGGCTAAAATTCAAAACACCGAACATTATGTTCCAAGGTCATAGTGGTGTAGTTGCTGTTTTTTTTTCTCTCCCTCTAACTCCACCCTAAATTAAAGCACAAAAACACAAACTTATACATTTAAGCTATCAAACAAGATCACTTGATTTGTGTTTATCATTCTATTTCAATACACTTGATTTATTTATTAAACAAAAACACAAATTTACCATATTTTGTAACCACTTGGTGTCTCTCCTACAAGTGATGATGATGACCATGTTTTTGTTTAATCTTTAGAATCTAGAGATGTATAATATTTTCCCACTTATAAAAGAGAGATCAAAAGCAATTATGTAAAAAAATAAATAACATATAAATAAATAATGGCCCAGGTAGATTTTGTGATCTTGAAATCTTACTATAAGAGACATATGGAGAATGAAAAGTTCAAAAGAAAATCTCTTAAGGACATCATCAAATCTTGCCCCTCATACTTATAATACTATAAGTGTACAAATATGTCATTTCATTAAAATTAAAAAATTCTCAAATGTTCAAAGGTAAAACTCAAACTTGGATAATTATTGATCACTATACATTTAACTTTTACCTTACATGCATTACGAGAAATGAGAGAGTTTAAATAAAGATGTCAAAGCTAAAAATAATTCATATATATATACAAATTTGCTTCATCTTTTATTTCCTTTATTTTGGTTTGAATGACCCATATAGATTTTATGATCTTGCATGAAATCATCCTATTAGAGACATATAGGTTCAAAAGAATATGTCTTAACAGTCGTCATCAAATCTTACCCCTCATACTTATAATGTCATATAATAAGTATACAAATATGCCATTTCATTAAAATTGGAAAATTTTTCAAATATTCAAAAGTAAAAACTCAAAAATGATTGCATTGGCTAATTATTGACCACTCTACATTTAACTTTTACCTTGCATGTATTACGAGATGTGAGAGAATTTAGATAAAGATGCTCAAGCTAAAAATAATGTATATATATATAAAAATTTGCTTCACCTTTTATTTCCCTTATTTTTCATTTGAATGACCCATGTAAATTTTGTGATCTTCCAAGAAATCTTCCTATTAAAGACATGTAGATTCAAAAGAAAATCTCATAAAAGACATCATCAAATTTTACCGCTCATACTTATAGTATTCTATTATACGCATACAAATATTTCATTTCATTAAAATTGGAAAATTTCTCAAATGTTCAAAGGCAAAAACTCAAATATGATTGCTTCGATTAATTATTGAGTACTCTACATTTAACTTTTACCTTGCATGCATTATGAGAGGTGAGAGAGTTTAGATAATGATGTCAAAGCTAAAAATAATGCATATATATATATATATATATAAATCTGATTCACTTATTATTTTCCTTATTTTCGTTTGAATGACTCATGTAGATTTTTTTATCTTGCATGAAATCTTCCAATTAGAGATATATAGGTTCAAAAGAAAATTTCTTAAAGGACATCATCAAATCTTACCCCTCATACTTATATTATTATACTATAAGTATACAAATATGTCATGTCATTAAAATTGGAAAATTTCTCAAATGTTCAATGGTAAAAAGTCAAATATGATTGCTTTGACAAATTAATAATCACTTTACATTTAACTTTTACCTAGCATGCATTATAAAAGGTGAGAGATTTTAGATAAATATGCCCAAACTAAAAATAATGCATATGTATATACAAATTTGCTTCAACTTTTATTACCCTTATTTTCGTTTGAATGACCCATGTAGATTTTGTGATCTTGCATGAAATGTTCCTATTAGAGACATATAGGTTCAAAAGAAAATCACTTAAAGGACATCATCAAATCATACCCCTCATAATTATAGCGTTATACTATAAGTATACAAATATGTCATTTCATTAAAATTGGAAAATTTCTCAAATGTTCAAAGATAAAAACTCAAACATGATTTTTTTTGCTAATTATAGACCACTCTACATTCAACTTTTACCTTACATACATTATGAGAGGTGAGAGAGTTTAGATAAAGATGTCCAAGCTAACAATAATGCACACACACACACACACACACACACATATATATATATATATATATATACAAATTTGTTTCACCTTTTATTTTCCTTACTTTAGTTTGAATGACTGATATAGATTTTGTGATCTTGCATGAAAACTTCCGATTATAGACACATAGGTTCAAAATAAAATCTTTTAAAGGACATCATCAATTCTTACCACTCATACTTATAGTGTTATACTATAAGTATACAAATATGCAATTTCATTAAAATTGGAGAATTTCTCCAATGTTTAAAGGTAAATACTCAAACATGATTGCTTTGGCTAATTATTGACCACTCAATATTAAACTTTTACCTTGCATGCATTATGATAGGTGAGAGAGTTTAGATAAAGATGCCGAAGCTAAAAATAATGTATATATATATATATATATATATATATATATATATATATAAATTTGCTTCACTTTTATTTGCTTTATTTTCGTTTGAATGACTAATGTATATTTTATGATCTTTCATGAAATCTTCCATTAGAGACATATAGGTTAAAAAAAAATCTCTTAAAAGAAATAATCAAATCTTACCCCTCATATTTATAGTTTCATACTATAACTATACAAACATGACATTTTATTAAAATTGGAAAATTTATCAAATATTCAATACTCAAACATGATTGTTTTGGCTAATTATTGACCACTCTACATTTAACTTTTACCTTGCATGCATTATGATAGGTGAGAGAGTTTAGATAAAGATACCCAAGTTAAAAATAATGCGTATATATATAAAAATTTGCTTCATATTTTATTTCTCTTATTTTCCTTTGAATGACTCTTGTTGATTTTGTGATATTACATGAAATTTTTCTATTAGAGACATCGGTTAAAAAGAAAATCTCGTAAAGAATATCATCAAATCTTATCCATCGTACTTATAGTTTTATATTATAAGTATACAAATATGACATTTTATTAAAATTGGAAAATTTTTCCAATGTTTAAAGGTAAAAACTCAATCATGATTGCTTTGGCTACTTATTGACAACTCTACGTTTAACTTTTACCTTGCATGCATTATTAGAGTTGAGAGAGTTTAAATAAAAATGACCAAGATAAATATAATACATATATAGATATATATTATGTATGATATATACAAATTTCCTTCACCTTTTATTTCCCTTATTTTCGTTTGAATGACTCATTTAAATTTTGTGATTTTGCATGAAATTTTCTTGTTAGAAACATATAGGTTCAAAAGAAAAAATCTTAAAGGACATCATCAAATCTTATCTCTCATACTTATAGTTTTATACAAAAGATATACAAATATGTCATTCGATTAAAATTGGAAAATTTCTCAAATGTTCAATTGTAAAAACTCAAACATGATTGCTTTGGCTAATTATTAACCACTATACATTTAACTTTTACCTTTCATGGATTATGAGAAGTGAGAGAGTTTAGTTAAAGATGCTCAAGCTAAAAATAATTCATATATATATATAAATTTGGTTTACTTTTTATTTCCCTTATTTCCTTTAAATGACTCATGTAGATTTTGTGATCTGACATGAAATTTTCCTATTAGAGACATATAGGTTCAAAATAAAATCTCTTAAAAGACATTATCAATTCTTACCTCTCATACTTATAGTTTTATACTATAAATATACAAATATGACATTTTTTTAAAATTGGAAAATTACTCTAATGTTCGAGGATAAAACTCAAACATGATTGCTTTGGTTAATTATTGACCACTCTACATTTAACTTTACCTTGCATGCACGTCGATAAGTGAGAGAGTTTAGATAAAGATGCCCAAGCTAAAANATATATATATATATATATATATATATATATATATATATATATTTGCTTCACTTTTTATTTTCTTTATTTTCGTTTGAATGACTCATGTATATTTTGTGATCTTGCATGAAATCTTCCTATTAGAGACGTATAGGTTCAAAAAAAATCTCTTAAAGGACATCATCAAATCTTACCCCTCATACTTATAGTTTTATAGTCTATGTATACAAATATAACATTTTATTAAAATTGAAAAATTTCTCAAATGTCCAAAGGTAAAACTCAACCATGATTGCTATTGCTAATGATTGACTACTCTACATGTAACTTTTATCTTGCATACATTATGAGAGGTGAGAGAGTTTAGATAAGGATGCCCAAACTAAAAATAATGCATATATATAAACAAATTTGCTTCACTTCTTATTTCTCTTATTTTCATTTGAATGTCTCATGTAGATTTTGTGATCTTCCATGAAATCTCTCTATTAGAGACATATAGGTTCAAAAGAAAATCCCTTCAAGGACATCATCAAATCTTACTTCTCATACTTATAGTGTTATACTATAAGTATACAAATATGTCCTTTCATTAAAATTGGAAAATTTCTCAGATGTCCAAAGGTAAAAACTCAAACATGATTGCTGTGGCTAATTATTGACCACTCTACATTCAACTTTTACCTTGCCTGCATTATGAGAGGTGAGAGTGTTTAGATAAAGTTGTCTAAGCTAATAATATTGCATATATATATATAAATTTGCTTAACCTTTTATTCCCTTATTTTCGTTTGAATGACTTATGTAGATTTTGTGATTTTGCATGAAATCTTCTTATTAGAGACATATAGGTTCAAAAGAAAATCTCTTAAAAAATATCATTAAATCTTATCCCTCATGCTTATAGTTTTATGATATAAGTTTACAAATATGTCATTTCATAAAAATTGGAAAATTTCTCAAATGTTCAATGGTAAAAACTCAACCATGATTGCTTCGGCTAATTATTGACCACTATACATTTTACTTTTACCTTATATGCATTATGAGAGGTGAGAGGGTTGAGATAAAGATGCCAAAGCTAAATATAATGCATATATATATACAAAGTTATTTCACTTTTTATTTCCCTTATTTTCCTTTGAATAACTAATATAGATTTTGTGATCTGACATTAAATATTCCTATTAGAGACATATAGGTTCAAAAAAAAATTTCTTAAAGGGCATTATCCAATCTTACCTCTCATACTTATAGTTTTATACTATAACTATACAAATATGACATTTTATTAAAATTGGAAAATTTGTCAAATATTCAAATTTAAAAACTAAAAAATGTTTGGTTTGGCTAATTATTGACCACTCTACATTTAACTTTTAACTTGAATGTATTATGAGAGGTGAGAGAGTTTAAAGATGCCCAAACTAAAAATAATACATTTATATATATCAAATTATCTTCACCATTTATTTCTTTATTTTCGTTTGAATGACTCATGTAGATTTTCTAATTTTGCATGAAATCTTTCTATTAGAGACATATAGGTTCAAAAGAAAATCTCATAAACGACATCATCAAATCTTACCCCTCATACTTATAGTATTATACTATAAGTATAAAAATATTTCATGTCATTAAAATTGGAAAATTTATCAAATGTTCAAAGGTAAAAACTAAAAATTAATGCTTTGGCTAATTATTGACCACTCTACATTTAACTTTTACCTTGCATGCATTATGAGAGGTGAGAGAGTTTAGATAAAGATACCCAAGCTTAAAATAATTCGTATATATATACAAATTTGTTTCACCTTTTATTTCATTTATGTTCGTTTGAATAGCCCATGTAGGTTTTGTGATCTTGCATGAAATGTGACTATTAGAGACATATAGGTTCGAAATAAAATCTTTTAAAGGACATCATCAATCTTACCTTTCATACTTATAGAGTTATACTATAAGTATACAAATATGACATTTTATTAAAATTGGAAAATTTCTTAAATGTTCAAAGGTAAAAACTCAAACATGATTGCTTTGGCTAATTATTGACCATTCAATATTTAACTTTTACCTTGCATGCATTATAAGAAGTAAGAGAATTTAGATAAAGATGTCCAAGCTAAATGTAATGCATATATATATATATATATATATATATATATATATATATATATATTTGCTTCACTTTTTATTTTCTTTATTTTCGTTTGAATGACTCATGTATATTTTGTGATCTTGCATGAAATCTTCCTATTAGAGACGTATAGGTTCAAAAAAAATCTCTTAAAGGACATCATCAAATCTTACCCCTCATACTTATAGTTTTATAGTCTATGTATACAAATATAACATTTTATTAAAATTGAAAAATTTCTCAAATGTCCAAAGGTAAAACTCAACCATGATTGCTATTGCTAATGATTGACTACTCTACATGTAACTTTTATCTTGCATACATTATGAGAGGTGAGAGAGTTTAGATAAGGATGCCCAAACTAAAAATAATGCATATATATAAACAAATTTGCTTCACTTCTTATTTCTCTTATTTTCATTTGAATGTCTCATGTAGATTTTGTGATCTTCCATGAAATCTCTCTATTAGAGACATATAGGTTCAAAAGAAAATCCCTTCAAGGACATCATCAAATCTTACTTCTCATACTTATAGTGTTATACTATAAGTATACAAATATGTCCTTTCATTAAAATTGGAAAATTTCTCAGATGTCCAAAGGTAAAAACTCAAACATGATTGCTGTGGCTAATTATTGACCACTCTACATTCAACTTTTACCTTGCCTGCATTATGAGAGGTGAGAGTGTTTAGATAAAGTTGTCTAAGCTAATAATATTGCATATATATATATAAATTTGCTTAACCTTTTATTCCCTTATTTTCGTTTGAATGACTTATGTAGATTTTGTGATTTTGCATGAAATCTTCTTATTAGAGACATATAGGTTCAAAAGAAAATCTCTTAAAAGACAACATTAACTCTTATCCCTCATGGTTATAGTTTTATGCTATAAGTTTACAAATATGTCATTTCATTAAAATTGGAAAATTTCTCAAATGTTCAATGGTAAAAACTCAAACATGATTGCTTCGGCTAATTATTCACCACTATACATTTAACTTTTACCTTGTATGCATTATGAGAGGTGAGAGTGTTGAGATAAAGATCGCCAAGCTAAAAATAATGCATATATATATATACAAATTTGATTCACTTTTTATTTCCCTTATTTTCCATTGAATGACTAATGTAAATTTTATGATCTGACATTAAATCTTCCTATTAGAGACATATAGGTTCAAAAGAAAGTTTCTTAAAAGACATTGTCAAATCTTACCTCTCATACTTATAGTTTTATACTTTAAGTATACAAATATGACATTCTATTAAAATTTGAAAATTTCTCAAATGTTTAAAGGTAAAAACTCAAACATGATTGCTTTGGCTAATTATTGACTACTCTATATTTAACTTTTAACTTGCATGCACTATGAAAGGTGAGAGAGTTTAAAGATGCCCAAACTGATATTAATAAATTTATATATATACAAATTTGCTTCACCTTTTAGGTTCCTTATTTTCGTTTTAATGACTCATGTAGATTTTGTGATGTTGCATGAAATCTTTCTATTAGAGACATATATGTTCAAAAGAAAATCTCATAAACGACATCATCAAATCTTACCCCTCATACTTATAGTATTATACTATAAGTATACAAATATTTCATTTCATTAAAATTGGAAAATTTATCAAATGTTCAAAGGTAAAAACTCAAAAATTATTAGTTTGGCTAATTGTTGACCACTCTACATTTAACTTTTACCTTGCATGCATTATGAGAGGTGAAAGTGTTTAGATAAAGATGCTCAAGCTAAAAATAATTCATATATATATACAAATTTGTTTCATCTTTTATTTCGTTTATGTTCGTTTGAATAGGCCATATAGATTTTGTGATCTTGCATGAAATGTTACTATTAAGGACATATAGCTTCGAAATAAAATTCTTTTAAAGGACATCATCAAATCTTACCCCGCATACTTATAGTGTTATACTGTAAGTATACAAATATGACATTTTATTAAAATTGGAAATTTTCTCAAATGTTCAAAGGTAAAAACTCAAACATGATTGCTTTGGCTAATTAGACCACTCTACATTTAACTTTTATCTTGTATGCGTTATGAGAGGTGAGGGAGTTTAGATTAAGATGCCCAAGCTAAAAATATATACACATTTGTTTCACTTTTTATTTCCTTTATTTTCGTTTGAATGACTAATGTAGATTTTATGACCTTACATGAAATCTTCCTATTAATGAGATATACGTTCAAAAGAAAATTCTTAAAGGACATCATCAAATCTTATCCCTCATACTTATAGTTTTATACTATAAGTATACAAATATGACATTTTATTAAAATTGAAAAATTTCTCAAATGTTCAAAGGTAAAAACTCAACCATGATTGGTTTGGCTAATTATTGACTACTCTACATTTAACTTTTACTTTGCATACATTATGGGAGGTGAGAGAGTTTAGATAAAGATGCCGAAGCTAATAATAATGCATATATATATATACAAATTTGCTTCACCTTTTATTTTCCTTATTTTGATTTGAATGACTCATGTAGATTTTGTGATTTTGCAGGAAATCTTTCTATTAGAGACATATAGGTTCAAAAGAAAATTTTTTAAAGGACATCATCAAATCATACCCGTCATACTTATAGTGTTATACTATAAGTACACAAATATGTTATTTCATTAAAATTGGAAAAGTTGTCAAATGTTCAAAGGTAAAAACTCAAACATGATTACTTTGTCTAATTATTGACCACTCTGCATTTAACTTTTACCTTGCATGCATTATAAGAGCTGAGAGATTTTAGATAAAGATGCCCAAGCTAAAAAGAATACATATATATATACACATTTTCTTTACCTTTTCTTACCCTTATTTTCATTTGACTTTTTTTCCTACACATTTCATTTCATTTTCCTCTCTTTTATTCTTTCTTAGTAATGTATTGTATGATTGTTAGTTTTATTTTTGGTTTAATTCAGCCTTCTGTATGTTAAGAGAGATTATTTATTTATTATTTATTTGTTCAGTTAAAAAAAAGGGGTGAAAAGGAAATGGGTAAACAGGGAATTTGAAGTTCGCATTTTGTGTTTGAAAAAACTTAAGTCTATTTACCATGTAATCTAGATTCTGTTTTTTAGTTTTCAGTAGTTTATTTCTTAACTTTGTTTTTGAATTTTGTGATATCTTGAAAATTTTGAAAACATCAACTTTAGGTTTTCAGTATTTTCAAATTTTGAATATGAAACTTTAAATGTAGAGTTACATATAAAAAAGAAAAACTTTCATAAATATGTTATATTAGGTTCTAAACTCATTTCTTTTTTTGTTAAAATTAAACATATAAATTATAATGTATTTCAATTATATAATATATTAATATATGAATTCTAAAAAATTTATAACAAAATATTTATAAAGTAATTAGTTGTTGGCAGCGAATTTCAGTCACAGGCCACGTGTCATTCGAACTAACAGTCCGACTAGGGAATGGGTAAACCTGACACCGGAGTTACTTGATGCCGGTGCGGTGCCCTCCCTAAAACACTTCCACGATAAAGTTAAGTATTGGTGATAGATTTTTCACTTACTTGGAAAGGATAAGGGTCATTCCTTTTGTAGCCCTAGATGGTCGACCAGGAAGGACAACAGTTAAAGGTGGTAGACATGCGACGTGCCGTCCGGAAAGTGTCTGAGGACATATTCCCGTTAGCTGCAAGATGGTAGCGCCTCCTATGGCTCAAGGACCGACAATGCACGCTTTCACCTGCTACGGTTATGTACAGGCATAACATCTCGTGGTCCCCTACCCCATCTCACGGGACGTGTGTCCTTCTCGGCGGCAAGGAAATGTGGGAGGTAATTGTACGTGGTCCCACCCCCACTAGGGAATGGACACGTGTCTTGCTCGTGTTTTACCATCAACATTAGTATTATTTTAGATTGAATTAAATATTTAGTTGGTTACCATCGGTAGTTTATAAATACAATACTAAAACAAATTAAACAATTTTTTAAACTCGAATTCAATTTCCAAATCTACTACCAAACACATCTAAAAACACTACAAACAAATAATACAACTTCATTCTTCATTAAATCCCTTAGTTTCAAATTTATGTTTTTAGATCACTGATGGAAGCACATCATTAAGTTTTGAAAACATTCTAGTATTCCAAAGCACAAAACTTAGATTTCCCAAAAAAGCTATTTGAGACCATTTATATTAGGGAAATTGTATTGGATTGTTAAATTTTTATACATATTTACAAAAATGTCTCTTTTGTGTTTTACAAATATGACAATATATTTGAATTTTTATTTTCAGAATTTTTATTATTCTAGTTTTACTCTTATGATATCTTATATACACCCGATGTATATCTGATATACGTCCGATGGATGTATATCTGATATACGCCTGATGTATAACCGATATACGTCCGATATATCTTTGATATACTTCCGATCTACATCTGATATATATCCAGTGTACCTCTGATATATATCAGATTGTACGAATTATACATCTCATATACATCTGATGTACCTCCAATTTATGATATACTAAATATATTTGTAACTGATATACATAGATATACATATACCTATGTATATCTGATATACTTCTAATGTATCTCTAATATACATTTGATGTAGATCTGATGTATATTAGTGGTATACTAAATATATTTGTAACTGATATACTAAATATAAGGTATATCAAATGTTTAATTTTCAGTGATATATAAGTTGTTTAAATTGAAGTTTATCACTTCGATTTGTTGATTGATATAATAAGATTATCAATAATTTTGATTGATATATCAACTATTTAATCTATATTAATATTAATTATATACTAAAAATAAGAGATTTCAATTGTTTAAGTTTATAAAATATATCAGCCTTTTAACTTGTTTTTTTGGACGTACGTGGTTCATATCAATCTTTTATGAAATAATTTTAGATTTTATTTTCTTTGTTTGCTCCATTGTTTTTATTTGAAAAAAATTAGTGGATATATTAGATTTATATCAACATATAGATAGTAGAGTTATATCAGTAGATATCATGGTTATATCAAAGGTATACCAATGATAAGTTAGAGACATATTAAATATATATCATAGATGTATCAATGTTATATTAGTGGTAAATCATATAATCATATAAGAAGTTATATTAATAGATATCATAGTTATTATAGTGGTAAATTAGATGCATATCAAGTATATATCACATATATATAAGTATTGTATCAGCGTGGTAAATCAATAGTAAATTATATAATCATACAAGAACTGATATCAGTAGAAATCATAGTTAGTGGTAAATCAATAAATATATTAGTGGTAAATCAATAAATAGTAAATAACATAATCATATAAGAAGTTATATTAGTGGATGTCATAGTTATATCAGTGATATATAAGTTGATATCAGTTGTATATCAGAGGTATATCAAGTATATATCAATGCTATATCAGTGCTACGAGGGTAAATTTGGCATTTTATTATTGGACTTCCGTTTTTTCTAAAAGTTTGCCATATTTGCAAAACTAAAATGTAAATACTAAATTTATTAGTTTCTTAAATTTTTTTGCCAATTTTGTAACTGTCCCTTTCTATTATTTAAGACCAAAATTGACAAATATAATATTGAACAATATTGGTTTCATATTGATATTTAAAATTTTGGATAATAATTACTCATGTTTCTATTATTTAAGGGTTTTTCCAACGTTTTAAAGTGTCGGGGAAAATCATATTTATCGTAGTGATGGTTAAAATTATAAAATTTTAAAGATTTATAATGTTCTAGGATATGGACCCCATTGCTTTGTGGGTTTGTGAATCACAAGTTTATTTGAGATTGGAATGAAATGGTCTATGGGTTGTTGCTTTGCCTAAGAGATTTCTTGAACTCTTGTGATGGTTTCGGCCTCTGTGCGTGATTTCATTGTTGTAGGTCGGAGGAATCTGTGAAGTAAAAGAAGAAGAAGAGAAGAAATGGAGAGGAAGAAATGGAGGGTTTCGTTGGTTGTGGTTTGGGAAGAAGAAGATGAATAGTGTAGAGGAGAGAGAAAGACTATGTGTTGGGAATTAAAAAAAAAGGAAAATAATTGGAAATTGAAGCAAAGGAAACGTGAAGTGGGTTTTGGTTGAAAATAAATTGGGGTATAACCAATGGTTAATAACCAAGTTGGAATTTGTGTATTGTGGGTCCCATTTATAAGGAAAATGAGAGAGGAAGAGGTGTAATTGGATGGTAGAGAGAGAGTGGGGTTGTTGATTAAATTTATGGTTTAATTTGAAGAATTGTAGAGTTTAATTGGAAATTGGGTGTGAATTGAAATTTCATTGGTTATTATTTCAGGACGATCGGAAATTGGAGCAGCGTACCAACCC
>NW_019104550.1:433328-446412 GCF_001995035.1 Momordica charantia
TCTCCTTCGCTGCCAAAGCCTCCCTTCCATCCAGTTCGGCCTTGATCATAATCGCTGAATGAATGGAAGTAATGAACGCCTGCGAAGACCAAGCACACGATAGTTAGACCGAACTACAAGTTGTAAAAATAAAAACAGATATAGAAGCAGGTCTCACCTCGGCGACGTGGTCAATGGTCCTTTGCAGCACGGACCCTGGATCGCTTACAAATTTGGACGCTCTCCTAAGGCAGCGGTCCAAGCATGCAGCCGAGATGCGGGACACCTGGTCCTTCACCTCGGAGCTCGACGGTTCCATTATAAACCGCATCCTCATGTCGGACGTTCCCCCCATCCGAGCTTCAGGGTCGTCCACAAAGTCAGCATGGCTCGTGAGCAGGGTCCCACGAACTCCGGCCTCAGAGGAGAAGGTGGTCTTCTTCTTCTTTCTTCTCCTCTTCAAAGGAGACTCTCCCCTCACCTCATTTAGGAGAGATACGTCTAGCGCCTCGGACTAGTCCTTTGGGCGCTTTTCCCTGGAGTGATCTGTTAGGGTTGACTTTTTACTGCAGGAACATGTGTCGGTAGCCCTGTTTGACCACGTTTTTGACCCATTTTCCATTATTATTTGCCGAAAAGGACCACATATTCTTAAATTAAAACATACATAGATTATTTCTGCATAAAAGTCAAACTATGGTACTTTAGGAAAAATATGAGATAAATGCGATCAAAGTTGGAAGAAAATAATAGAATTCTTTTTTTTTTTTGCAGAATTGCGCCCGGCGCATTTTTGGAGGGCAATTTGTCAAAACCACGTTTTGATTAATGAAGGGCAAGGAGTACATTTCCCACATGTTCAAAACCGTGAGTCCAAGTCCAAGAGAGGTGGTTAGGTGAATCTCAACCCTTTTCCACCTAAAATGGAATGGAGTTTCAACCAACCCATGGTGCTATAAAAGGAAGCCATCCATCCCATAGCAAATCATCCCTTCCAAGCTTCATTTCATTTTCTTCTAGATGCTCTCTAGTTGTAGAACACGTTTTTAGGGTTTATGTTTATATTCTAGTTGTTCATTTCTTCGTTTTCCACGCTTTTACCTTTCGTATTGGTTTTAATTCAGTTTCTTACTTCCATTATTTGTTCATTCTGTTATTTTAAAGTTCATTAGCGAGTTTCAACTCCCCTCACGCTCGAGAGAGAATAGGGTCAAGCTAGAACTCTTTGTACGACTTATTTTATTCATTTAAATTCAATGAAAAATACTTTCTTTATGTTTCCGTACATTTACTTTCATTTAATTATGTTCTAAATTAGTTATCAACCTCCTTGTAAAATGCCTTAGTCAAATGATTTGATTTTCAACACGCTCGGGATTTTGGCCAGATTGCGCCTGACACTTTTTTGGGTTGGTTTCTAAAAACTTCTCTTTATGTCTTTTTTCCATTTGGCCAGTGGGAACTTGATTTATACACCAAAGCTCAACCTTAGGAAAGGTGAGTTAGATAAAATAATAGGAAACCAATATGAGATGTGACTTAGGAATAAGCGCATAAAATATGGTCCTAGGAATAAGCTCTCTGACCCATAATGCAAATGAGTTGGTAGATATTCTCTAGAATTGTAATCACACATAAGAATATGATTGTAGGTTACCCTAGCCTCTGCAGCAACCAAAAGCGGTAGTGAAAGAGTAGAACTCAAATCCCAAGAAAAGTCAAGAATTGCACCTGGTGCATTTTCCCAACATAGTGTGTTTTCCATGTTTTGCATCAAAACTAAGGTAGGAGACAAGGAGGTTGAGTTTCATTAAATTGCTTGTTAGTTAAAACTCCAAACAACAACATTTCACCACTATTTTCCTTCCTAAATTACAATTGCATATTTGAACCATTTCACTGCATTACTTGATTTTGAAAAGCAACAAAAGTCCCTGAGGATTCGACCTTGGATTACTTCCGAGTATTACTTGTGACCGTGTGCGCTTGCACGAGTCTCTAATATTTTTAAAGGTAGAGAAAATCCCAACATGATCCCCAGTTAAGTCCAGCTCGGTCACGGTGGTGGAGATTTCAGAGGATGGACCAGCGTTGCTTTGGGCTGCAGGACGAGCCACGACAGGGGTTGTAGGCTCAGTATCCTCCACGGACTTAAGGGCGTGAGCACGGCCCTTGGACTTGTGCTTCACGCTGCCAGAGAACCCACACACCATTGCTGCAAGGCAGTCACAACAAGATGTCAGAAATAACAATTGAAATATAAACTCGAAGTAAGGTCGAGCTCGACTTACCGAGTTCGAAGTTTGGCCTTGAAGCTTCAACCGGACGCACCAAGGGGTTGTTGTCTAACAACCCAGATTCCAGAAGCAGCTTGTCAGTCACCAAAGTTCCGATCTTCTGGCCCCTTGGGAAGTGATCCTTGTAATACTTGAGGGTGTCGAAGGAGGCTTGAGTAAGCTCGAGAATTGGTCTGATTGAAACTGTACGAAATAGAGAAAAGTTCAAGTTAGATATGAAAAGGATAGAACAGAAGGGTTTAAAGATGCAAGCAGTAATCTTAACGACCTTATACCTAGGTTCCCAAACCTTACAGGCACGTCAAAGAAGGGACGACCTGATTCGTTCTTTGCCAGCCACTCTCCAGAGGTAAAGAACCACTTCCCCACCCATCCTTTGATGGAGGTCGGCCCTTTGACTATACCCCCTACGCCTTTCCTTGCGCACATATAGTACTGACTTGGCTTCTTAGCTATCCTCTTGGCCTCGAAGCATCCAATGAGCTGGTCAACATTCAGCAGCTCGGCCTCGTCCTCATCCCGAGCTTGCAACCAAAAAAGAATGGCCAGGGCAAAAATGACACCCCATCCATTGGGGGCCACTTAAGCAGGAGCCAGACCAGTTCGATTTAGGAACTCCTGGGCAAAAAGGTGAAGAGGAAGTCTCAGGCCCTACTCAAACATTTTCAAGTAAAGAGTGACCCACCCCTCTGGGGGGTTGTCAGCTCTTTCCCCTTCCTCTGGAATTTTAAGGAGGATGTCGTTTGAAATTTTAAACCCCCTACGGAGAGGTCCGAGATAGTACTCGGGTATTTTTAAAGGGTATTCCATACCCTGGCCCAAGGTAGAAGTGTCACTATCCTCCCCATTGTCCAAAAATCTAAAGTTTTCTATCTCTTCCAACTCGGACTCTAACCTAAGAGCTAAGTCCTCCCCAGAGTCACTTGGTTTGGGAGGTGAACTGCTTATAGTCCGACCTGTACTACCTAGACTATCACTACTGGAAGGGGAAGACATGAAAACTACCATATTAAAAAAGAAGAGTATAACAAGAGTGACTGACCTACGGAAGGATCGAGCTGGTTTCAGATCGAACTCCAAAAATTTAGGAAACATAAGGTTTGACCTGAAGTCTCGGAACTATTTATAGTTAATCGGAAAAACCTCTACGCCGTACACGTGTGATGAACGAGTGGCCAGGATCATTTCGAAATTCGTAACGACGGAATACTTGAGTACTCCGACAACTTGGCAGATCGAAACATCTTCCGCAACGGTCATATTCTCCTTATGAATTAAAAGTCTCCACGTGTCCAAAATCGAATTGGATCAACTTCTCTACCAGGTCGAGATCGAACCTGATAGAAAGGGGGCCAATGTTTGGGGGTAAAAATACCTTGGACACGTGGAGGACGCTTATTGGTGTTCAAGAATTAAAATATCCCAGGTCCACCTCCAACCTGCCGAAGAGGTCGGGTTTGCCCATTGGGAAAAGGCTAAGTATACATGCCGAAGTCCGATCTGATTGGGGTTCGATCTGCTCGGAACCCGAGAAGTTCGACATGAGAAAAAACATGTAACCGCCGGTCGTGAGTACTGTCGGATCCACCATCTATAAATAGAGGGCCTCATTTCACGCTCAGGTATCGAATCTCACCTCGAACTAAATACTGAGTCCGACCTATACTGACTTAAGCGTCGGAGAGTTTACCCTCTTCTGCAGGTTCACTCTTGAGTTCAGGTCTGGCCGAGGATCGGGTTCGAGCTCGGTTCATAGAACAACGTTGTGCAATCCTTTGCATAAACAGTTTTTAAATTTCATGAAGATTATACATTTAAATTTTTTATAAATGAAGGTAAAACTATCTATATTCTACATTTTTTAATTTTCTTCATTTATCGAAGCAATGAATTTTCATTTATCCATCCAACTTTCCAACCATTCTAGAAAAAGGTCCAAAGTAAAAAAGAAAAGATTAATTTAATTTTTGTAAATGTGCGGGGAGTGAAAGTATCTTAAAGACTTGAATTTAATCTGTATTTTTTTAAATGAAAAATAGATATTATTTAAAAATTCAATATTAATCTCCCCCTCCAATTTTTTATAATGGAAGGTAAGGGCAATGTTATATAATTAGTTTTAAAAACAAACTGACAATCTTCTAATATTATTATTATTATTATTTTTGAATAATGAGGTTTCTGACAACCAAAGGGTAGATTGGGGAAGACGCAAGGAAGCTTTATCAAGGCCATGCACAGGTTCATTACTACCTTCTCGAAAAACATGGAGAAATATGATTTCTTGAAACGAAGCCGAGAGAAGCCTAATGCCATCAACCCAGGAAGCCTTTTCATTGCGTGCGATAGTCTAACCAGTGACCAAATTGACAGCCTCCAAAAAATCGGTTTCCACCACAACTTTGGGAAAATCCAACGGTCAACAAAGCTTTCGTTGAAATGATTCCCGAGGGCTGGTGCAGGTATAAGTAATTTGCAGATCGATAGATTCCTCCATAATACAACAAATAGGACAAATGGGGGAAACATCCATGCCTCTGTTTCTCAAATTGACCCTAACTGGGATAATATTTTGAACTGCTTTCCAAAGGAAGATCTTTATTTTTGGGGAATGTTTGATTTTTCAAAAATCTTTCCACAACCTTTCCTTGTGACTATCACTAGAACCATTCGCTAGGATATGATCTCTCATTGTTAATTTATAGCCACTCTTGACAGTATAAAACCCTTGTTTTGGGTAATGCCAAATCCATCTATCCGAACCTCCAAAACCACTTATAGGGATGCTAGAAATCTGCTCAACATCCTCTACACAAACCATATCAAGCTTTCAGAGGGATAATAAAATTCGCTACAAGGACCCGCTCATCAAACCTCTCCTTTTGAACTAGAGGTCTAAACGTGGTTTTACGAGGGATCCAAGGGTCCTTAAAGAAATCTACTGTGGATCCATCCCCAATCACTTTCCTCAAACCCTTCAAAAGAAGATATCTACTCCACACTAGGCCTTACTAGAAATATGAAGCTTTAGGTCCAGCTTTAGCAACTAACGGAGGCTCTTCCACAATATATATGCCTCTAATGACCTTGGACATTAAGAGATGAGGGTGGTTTAGCAATCTCCACATCTACTTTGCTAGAAGAACTTTATTGAACATTTCAAGATCCCAAAATGTTAAACCTCCCAATTCTTTCGGCGAGCACAACTTATCCCAACTGACCAAATGCATCTGTCTTCTAGAATTTGTTGTCCCCCTCCAAAATTGAGCCATTGTTTTAGCCAAATCCGAACCAAATACTTTTGGGAGCCGAAAATAGCCCATAACATACGTAGGAATGGCTTGAGCAACACTCTAATCAACACCTCTTTTTCCCCCACCTGAAAAAAAAAGCTTTCTTTCCACCCTTGGACAGCACGCCAAACCCTATCCTTGATGGATTTAAAATCCCTGGATTTACTTCGAGAAAGGTTTGACGGAAGCCCTAAGTAATCACCCAAACTTTGAACCAATTTCATACCCACCACAGATTGTAAATAAATTTGAAAATCAATATGCACATTTGGCGAGCACCATAAAATAGATTTATCAAAATTGATCTTTTGCCCGAAGCTTTCTCATAGACAAGAAGAAGGATTTTTATAGAATGGAGTTCTGTAATCTTAGCTGTTTAATCAAGAAAACGATCAACTCCGCGAACGTCGGATTGGCAAGGATAAGCTGTACAGTGAGTTTCGAATACTGCATAGAAAACCTGCAAAACAGAGTGAACATTCCTATGCCAAAGTCAGTGAATGTCCAAATCAACTCGAGAGAGAATCAAATGTTCGCATATCTCAAAATGGAGTGGAATGGTTCTATTTATAGGCAAAATCCCCTATTATTCCCAACAAGGCCTCAACGGCTCTTTAACGTTGTCGTGAAATACGGCATGCTGTCGTGGAATGTGTCAGAGATGTAACCGAACTGAGATAAGCCAATCGGTTCAACTAGTAATATGGGAACAGGATTATGAGCAGACTTGTTCGGTTCGGCCATCAAAGGGAATCAGCTCTTCACATAGGATGAGCCGAGGTAGCGATACTTGGACAATCTTCAACATGATTTATGAGCCATGTGTCATGTCTAGATCCATCCCTCTCCTGCCACGTGTAGGCTGAAATTCGACCTCCAACGTTAACCTTGCAGAATACAAGACTATCATCTGCATAAAGAAGATGAGAAATGCTAAGGTAGGTAGGAGAAATCGTTATACCTGAGAACTGACCATTGGCATGAGCATGATTGATAAGTGTCGAGAGGCCCTCCGCACAGATGAGAAATAGATACGGAGACAAGGTATCTCCCTGCCGAAGGCCTCTTTGGGGCCTAATATGACCTTTGGCCTCTCTATTGATCAACACCGAGAAAGAAGGGGTACTACTGCAATCCATAATAATGTCAATCCATCTAACATGAAACTCCATTTTCAGCATCATAAACTTCCAAAAAGGCCCATTCTACTCTATCGTACGCCTTGCTCATGTCGAATTTGAGAGTTACAAGGCCCTCTTTCCCCTTCCTCTTCTTCTTCATTGAATGAATACATTTGTGACCAATCACAATATTGTCCGTGATTACCCTACCAAGAATAAAAGTAGCCTGAGTATCTGAAATAATCTTTTCCAGCACAACCTTTACTCTATTGGCAAAGTACCTTGGAAACAATCTTATAAGACACATTGAATAGACTAATTGGACGAAAATCCAAGACCATCCAAGGATTTTTAACCTTAGAGATTAGGGCAATATAAGTAGAATTCCAGTCCTTTTTTGAGCGTCGGCCATTCAGGATATCCATACAACTCTCCACCATTTTATCTCCAATGATCTTCCAGTATTTTTGAAAGAAAAGAGCAGGGAAACCATCCGTGCCTGAAGCTTTTATTGGATACATTTGTTTTAAGGCTTTTTCAATCTCCGTTCTCCGAAAAGGGGCCATAAGCTTTGCATTCATTTCTTCAATGACCGAACATGGAACAAGCTGAATTACTGCAGCCAAATCATGGGCTGAGGGATCTGAGGATGCAAAAAGGTCAATAAAGTAAGCAATAAACTAATCTTCCACCCTCTTTGGCTCTTCCAACCACACCCCATCGATTATAATCCCTCTGATCAAATTCTTTTGCTTTCTCATGGTAGCTCTTCTGTGAAATCATTTTAAGTCAATTCTATAAATATATCTAAAATATAAGTTATTTAACCATTTAAATTCTAGAACTTCCAAAATTGACAATCTCCACATATTATAATTTTTCACATTATTATATCAATTCTATAAATATATCTAAAATATTAACTTTGATGTACTTTTAAATTCCATTTAAATTGATGTACTTTTAAAATATCAATTGTATTTTTTTTAAAGTTATTTAACTATTTAAATTCTAAAACTTTCAAAATTCCATAATTTTTTAAAGATAAATTGACACTTTTTTTTATCATATTCTAACTCATTCTTAACATTCTTCCCTTTATTATTTATGAATGTATTTAAATTAATACCTTCAATCTATTTTTATACTGTTATTTTTAGAAATTATTTAATTAGTTAAAGTTCTAATTTTTTTTTGTAAAGGTAAATATATTGAAACAAAAAAAACGGAGGATCTCACGGCCCGAGATCAAGACACAGCATCCCAAGGGCAAACACAAGTCGATTTAAACATAGGATCAGAACTCAGACAACAGCTCTCAGGCCAGGTAGTACAACGATAATAGACCTCAACTTTCAAAGCATGCAAGAGGACAAAAGGCGACCGACCCACCCCACCTGCATGAACTCTAACATTACGCTCCATCTAGATAAAAGAAACAGTCGAAGTCTATGCCAAGCACCACACACGGCGACGGGCAGATTTCCCAGCACTAATGTGACAGATCCAAGCAAGGTTAGTCGACCAATATGAAACCCAATGAGAAGACACAGCCTAAGCAATCATGCCAGGTCAGACCTCCAAACTAAAGGGGCACTCAAAGAATAGATGATCCCGGGACTCCATGTCAGCACAAAACATACAGGAAACAGGAATGGAAGACTCCCAACGACATAAACAAATCCCTCGTAGCAAGTCGATCACGCACCGCCAACCAAGCAATAAAAGAATGCTTCGGAAGTGGGAGATTTTCTCCCTTTTTTATTTTTATTTAATTAAAACTATTTTAATTAATAATTAATTAAATCAAATTTAATTAATTATAAAAAATAATTATTAATTAAATTAAATTAATCAAATTAACACAACCCATTAATTTAATTAATTTAATTAAATCATATTCAATTAAATTAAACTTAAATTAATCAACCATATTAGAATCAAATTCTAATATAAATCTCTCTCATAATTTTTTAATCCAATTCAAAATTAACTTTATATCATAATGTATCAATATACATTATATTAATTGCATCTCATACAATTAACTTTAATCCATTTAACAAATTTGAACGATTCAAATTCTTTTCAAGACTAAATGTTCTTAACTATCCTTTACGAGCTAGCAAGGAAACCTAATGAACTTACAGATCAGAAGCTCCAATGATACGAGATTAATTGATTAAACTCATTAATCATATTAATCAACATTCGTTAACTGTCGGCCACTCCAATAAAGACCAATAGCTGCACTCTTCTCACTGTAGAATATTTTACGTCCATGGATTTTAACCGTTAACGGTAAGTCAATCATTCACGAGTGTTCGTAACCACAACTGGGTCAAATTAACGTTTTATCCCTATGTTACATCTTGAACCTTATGTACTGTTGATCTTCTAATGAACAACCAGGTTATGGTTCGACCAATAACCGATCGGACCAGTGAGAGGGTAGGGTCCTTGTTCAAGTCCTGAAGCCAAAACAAGATTGAAGCACACGTGTTCACGTGCTTTTGCTGCCGGATTCCATCCCTTTAATTGGTATCAGAGCCTAGACTCTACTTTCGATCTTGTTTTGAATTACAAAGAAAAGTACGGTGGATGTTTTTCTCTACATTTGATGTATGTGGTTTGCAAATAGATGTTTTCGGTTTTTGGTATTAGATTTACAGTTTTTCAGTTGATTCGATCAATGTAAAGGCCGTTGTTTTGGATGTTTAATCTTGTAAATCGAGTTTGTAAGTCTATGTTGTTCGTGGCAAGAAGTTGCTGTGAAAGAGTACTAGGGAAGTGAAGAAAAACCGAAGAAACTGGGCAGACAGCGCCTTGGCATTGGTGGCGGCTCCTAGGTGCTGGGCGACGGTGCCTAGGCTCTGCCAGGACTCCAGAAAACCCGAGGCACTACACAATGGCACTGATCAGTGGCGCCTAGGCGCTGCCTGTGTGGTTTTTTTCCGGTAGCTGCCAAGGCACTGGGAAGAGAAATTTTTTTTTTTTACTTTTATTTCATTTCTTATAGGAAGCCAAAAACCAGTCTATTTTGCCATTAATTATTATGCATTGTGAATGTATACTTAATTAGTTCTATATGTTGCGTAAAGTATGTCATATAATTTAAAATCTCACCATAGGTTAAGCATGTTCATGCATCATATGTATATAATAGTTATAATGTATGATAGCATGATTCATTTTCATAATTAATTAATATAAGTGTTGTATTAATTAGATGAAAATAAAGTTGCATTGAGTATGACATTACTTTAGTAAATAAAATGCTATATTTGTGTATGTCATTGATGCATGATTGTAGTTTTAATTTATTTAAATTTATAAGAGTTCTAAGTTTGGTGAATATAAATTAAAGTCTATAATCAAGGGTTGCATGCAAAACCCTAGGTCTTTAATAATTAATTTTAAAGGGGTTTGAAATTGATTTGACCTTAGGTTATATACTTTTTATTTTCGGTTTCAAATATGTTTAAAACGAAGAAAAAGAAGGTTAATATAAAATATTGCCTAAAAGAGAACTCTGTCTAAGAAAGGTTTTGTCTAGGTTGAGGTACTTATGTTGACCGTAAGGGAACACCTCTACCTGTGAATCGACCTGAGGGTTGAATTAGTCAATATTTTATAGCATGCGATAATGTGGTTAGTTCGTTAAAGTGTTTAATGAACTAAAACATTAGCGTTAAACAAATCCAATATAAACTTAGATAATTTCATTTAACCCGATTTTACCTAAGCAATAAACCCTAGTTTTAAAATACTAAGTGGGAGGATTAGGTGTATATATAAAATATACCAAGTATATGAGATATATGTGGTATATCTATATACATTCTTTCCCTCACATTCTCCGTATAGGTTCACACCATGAGTTCCATGCTAGACCCCGTGCGCCCTGAGCGCGGCAACCTACGGAAGGTGTTTGCATGGTTCAATACCAAGGTGAATGGAGAAAGTATTTATAGTAAGTTGGGGAAGGACGTGTGACAACACATCCTACAGTCTCCTCCATTGGTTTGAAACGTGAGGTTTCATACACGGCCTGCGTGTCGTCCTAGAGCGACCACCCCTATGAAAGGTCTGCTATATGGAATCAAAATCAGGGCAAACTCCAGAAATGGATAAAGTCTCTTAGGTTTTGCACCAATATTTGTTCTTCCTTACGACATGCTTATTTGGGCGGACCTCTGGTGACTGAAAGTGGCAGGTCACACTTGCAGGAAGTTATTAAGTTAGTAACTTATTAACCAAACAAACGGTGACTAACTATTATAGAAATAAGAGTTATTCTGGTATAATATTTAGTTGAGAATGTCTCAATTCAGTGGAATAGTTGACTGCCCCGCGGTAGCTGTTGCGCTAAATCATTGAAGCATCGTTGCAAAGTAATCTTGATTGATAAAGTGCATTATTACTTTTTTGCTAAAATTGATTGGTTTTAATGGGTAGTGCAATAATCTAATATAGATTTGTTTGTGTTTCAGCATGTCTACTTCTGCATTGCTCTGCTTGCCGTCAAAAAACTTAACGGCAAAAATTACACACAATAGAAAACGAACCTTAACACGATACTCGTGGTAGATGATCTTAAGTTCGTCTTAACTGAGGAGTGTCCTCAGGCTCCCACGCCTAATGTAGCCCGAGCCAGTCGGGATGCCTATGACGGATGGATCAAGGCCAATGACAAGACCAAGGTGTACATTTTGGCAAGCATATCTGATGTGCTGGCCAAGAAGCATGAGATCATGGTCACCGCAAGGGAGATCATAGACTCATTGCAGGACATGTTTGGACAACCGTCCATTCAAGCGCAGCACGATGCCCTCAAGTTCATTTACAATTCCTACATGAAAGAGGGAACATAAGTGCGAGAACATGTTCTCAATCTGATGGTCCACTTTAATGTGGCTGAAGTGAACGACGTTGTCATATACGAGGGGAGCCAAGTTAGCTTTATCTTGGAATCTCTTCCAAAGAGTTTCCTACAGTTTCGCAGCAATACTGTGATGAACAAGATAGAGTACAACCTTACTATGCTCTTAAATGAGCTACAAATTTTCAGTCTCTTATGAAAAATAAGGGACAGGAAGGGGAGGCAAACGTTGTCACCTCAAAACGATTCCATCGAGATTCAACCTCAAGAACTAAATCTGTAATTTCTTTTTTTGGAAGTAAGACTTTCAAGAAGAAGAAGAACAGTGATAAGGGGCTGAAAGCTGACTCTACTGCTGCTGCTACCAAGAAGGGCAAGGCCAAAGTTGCAGATAAAGGAAAAGGTTTCCACTGCAACGTTAATTAAGAAAAATCATCTCTACTTATCATTCATGACATTGAGGCAATGCACATTTACAAATGCACTCATCTTGCTTGTAAATCTCATTTACATGATAAGTAATGCATACTGCCATTGGAAGTTTGCATTTGCAAGAACACGTGGTTTGCATTAATCTTATCGTCATGCGTCAAGTGCACATCTCACTCATTTAGGCAAGTTTAGGATGGATTCTATACCTTGAACTCAGATCAAGAACTTCCTAGTAAATCAAATAACTTCAGCTTTTTTCGGGAGTTGCATTTTAATCTGTTGGAGCTAGTTTTCTACCTCACACGTGACACATCCTTATTGGAAGAGAAAAATATGCGTGACTTTAAGTTTGTGAAGCCAAGTTTTATCACCTAGGTATTTCGACTGTCTATCGAACTGACGATTGTTATGGCCGAGCCGACCAAGATCTCCTTTGGTCCTGTTCCCATTATTTGTTTGAACCGATCTAGATGTGTCTTGCTCAACTACCTATTCCGACAAACTCCACGACAACTCGCCATGATTCACGCTTACCTTAAATGGTCGTTGAGGCCTTGTTGGGAATTCTGTTGGAGATCTTGCCTATATATAGAAATCATTTCCTCTATCCCAAGTACACGAACAATATATTTTATCTCGAATACAACTCGGATTCTTCCTGACTTGGGCATCAGAGTGTTTTCTTTTGTAGGTCTCGTGCTCAGCACATTGCAGCTGATCCTCAAGGTCGTCCTTCTGTTCGAGCCGAGCACGTAAGCTTGGTCATTTTTATGATCAAACATATATCATTCGGTTAAATCGAACCCGATCCAAGTCAAGGTTGAAGCCTGTGTTAAAACTAGGTCCGTTACATTTTATCTTTAGGTCAAATAAAACTTGATCCTAGTCGAGGTCGAAGCTTGTGTTAAAGCCAGGTCTAGTGCATCTTATCTTTGGTTAAATCGAACCGATCCAAGTCAAGGTCGAAGCCTATGTTAAAGTCAAGTCCATTGCATTTTATCATTCAGTTAAATCAAAACTGATCCAAGTCGAGGTCGAAGCCTGTGTTAAAGTCAAGTCTGTTGCATTTTATCATTAAGT
>NW_019104550.1:446762-494776 GCF_001995035.1 Momordica charantia
TTTATCTTTCGGTTAAATCGAACTCGATTCAAGTCGAGGTTGAAGCCTGTGTTAAAGCCAAGTCCGTTGCATTTTATCTTTGGTTAAATCAAACCTGATCCAAGTCGAGGTCGAAGCATGTGTTAAAGTAAGATCCGTTGCATTTTCTCTTTGATCCAAGTTGAGGTCGAAGCCTTTGTTAAAGCCAGGTCCGTTGTATTATGTCTTTTGGTTAAATCGAACTTGATCCAAGTCGAGGTCGAAGCTTCTGTTAAAGCAAGGTTCTTTGCATTATATCTTTCGGTCAAATCGAACCCGATCCAAGTCAAGGTTGAAGCCTATGTTAAAGTCAGGTCCTTTGCATTTTCTCTTTCGGTTAAATCGAACCCGATCCAAGTTGAGGCAAAACCTGTGTTAAAGTCAGGTCCGTTGCATTTTATCATTTGGTTAAATCGAACTTGATCCAAGTCGAGGTCGAAGTCTGTGTTAAAGCCAGGTCTGTTGCATTTTATCATTCGGTTAAATCGAAACCGATCCAAGATCGAGGTCAAAGCTTGTGTTGAAGTCAGGTCTGCTCCATCTTATCTTCTGTTAAATTGAACATGATCCAAGATCGTGGTCGAAACTTGTGTTGAAGCCAGGTCCTCCATGTTGAGACCCCACCTAGTGTCAAGCTAGGCCCATCTGTATCGTGCCTTCTTTGAATAAAAAATTTTTCACCTTCCCGATATTTTATCTTTTGCCTTTGTCTACCCTATTAGTTCTGCAAAGATACACAAAGGGGGCAAGCTATAGACACCGTATTTGGTCCGGCTAAATTTTAATTATTCTTTATTATTTTATTTTTTAAACATTTTCGTTTGAAAAAAAAACTATAAGATTAGTTTATTATTGGTTATAAGCTAAAGTTTAAATTAAATTTTAAAAAATTGTTTTAAAGATTTTGATTTTATTAATAAAATTAAAAATTAAAAAATAAAGATTTTATTTTAATAAAATGTTTTGATATTAACAGTTTTATTTAACTCACAAAGTTACCGTTATGCTTTTTTGCATATTTAAGAGGGGTTGTAGTGCACAGAGGGGATAAACAGAGAAACAAAAAGGAGGCAGCACATACACACATATAGGAAGAGGGAAGAAAGAAAGAAGGTAAATGTAAAAAGGGGAAAGAAGTTTTTGAATAAAACTTATTTTTTCCTCTCTCACGCATAAACACAACTCCATCTTCTTCCTCCATCTTTTCTCCTTCCTCCATCTCTTTTTTTTCCTCCATTCTTTGTTTCACCTTTATCTTCCCCTAAAAAACCACCCACAACACCCAACAACCACGAACTAACTAGACCGACGGCGGTAGTACAGATCGGTAGCTACTTCCGATGACCTTCTGTCAATCCTTTCCTGCAACAATACATCCACAAATCTAGCGTACAAAATTTCTGCGCAAATAAAGTATCACACTGTACATTCATGGTTTTTTCTTCCCTTATTGTGTGTTTGTTTAGAAAATAATTTTCTTTTTCTTTTAGAAAGCAAATCTTAAATAAGTTTTTAAATTTAAATAAAGATTTTGCAATAAGATCTTTAAAAGGAAGAGGGTTGATTTTTTATTTTAAAGTAATTTAAAATTTTGTTTTTCTTAAATAAATGATTTTGTTTCATAAGTAGGTTTTCCTAAATAAATTTCTTAAAAAAACGAGTAAAAAGTTTTTGAAAATAATTTTGTTTTAAAAATCAAAATGAGTTTTCTTTCTATTTTTTTAATTGTAAAATAAATAAAAGTTTGTTTTAAAATATAAGGTAAGTGAGAGAAGAGTTTTATTTTCTATTTTTATTTTCAAAGGTGCAATATTTATTAATTAAATTCTGGAGAGTTTTTCAAATCTACCACTTTTTTAAAACTTACTAAAATGAATTTTGAAAGAAAAAAAAAAGACATAAAAAGATAAGTCTTTTAAATAGATGAGTGAAATCTTTTTAAAAAAGCTTGGTGGTTGTAATTTGGAAAAGATCTTAGCAAATAAAATCTCTTTTAGGTAAAACTGATTTTTTTTAAGAAATAAAAGTTTTTATTTTAAAGAATGTTTTTGTTCAAAATAAATAAAAAGTTTATTTTGTTTTAATTTAAAAAAATTCGTAACCTTTCTTTAATTTTAAAAAATAAATTAAACGTTTTTATACGTAAAAGAAAGTAATCTTGAGTGCCAATGGAAAGGTTCCAAGTTCAAATCTCAACCGTCTCTAAGAATTATTTTTATTTTTATTTTTTACTAAATAATAATAATATTTTTTTTACTAAATAATTATTTCAAAAACTCCAATGACAAGAATTGGAATCTTCAAATATTGATAAAAATTTATAATTGCATTGGTGTCATTTAGTTCATATTTTATAATAAAATATAAATTAATAAAATATGAGATATTTGAATCAAAATACAAAAATATTTTTTCCTTTTTTTTGGATCAAATAAAATAATAGAATAATTTTTGACAAAATATGGTACCGTTTTCGAATGGGTGTTGTAAGTTGCTAACACCTTCCTACGCTCATTCGACTCCCGAACCAAAAATCTTGTTTTCGTAGACAAGTTTTTTTTAAATAGGTGGCTAATTAATGGTGGCGACTCCAAACCGTTATCTTGAAAGAGACCCTACAGAGGATGATGTCGGCTGCTCCGCGTCGCAAGCGATGACGTTGCGACAGTTATGACAATTGATAAATCATTCAACAACAATTTTACAAAGAAATTTTCAAATCTATTGTAGATGTTAAGTTTGATACAAACACATTGCAAATGGTACCTCAACTCATACCTCTCCATATGATACATAACTCTTAACATCATTTGTGACATTCAAAGTGAACTCTAGGCAACCGTAATACATTGTAATCATGATAAAATCCTCATGTTAGATTATTAATGACATGTCATGTTTTATTTAACCCTATCCTTTTTGTTAGGGATGTTCGTGGGTTGGGTAGGGTTGGATTTAGGGCTATTTTGAGCCCAATCCTATTTTTCGAGTTGTAGATTCCTATTCCAAAATAACACTCGTTAAATTACAAACTCAAACCAACCCAACCCGTAAAAATTGGGTTGGATTGGTTCAGTTCCATCAATTCTTTATCTTGCATTAAGATGAAAAAAAAGTCTTTAACATATATCCAATCTAAAGTACATTAAGTATCATACTTAATATCCATTAAAATAAAGGAAACCATATTTGAAATAAAATAATGATATTCATCCTTCCAAACACTACTATGTAAATAAGATCCTATACCCACAAGGGAGTGAGATCAGTGGCGGATCCAGAAATTTTGTTGAGGAGGTTTCATATTAGTTTACATAGGTAATTCCAAAGAATTCATAAAACTAGCAAGATCTTTTTTATAAATATGCTCTACAAACTTAGTCTCGAATATTACAATTGTAATAACAATTTTAACTTTTAGACCAAGATATGTCGATAAATTTTCTAAATTTATTATGTAAAATATCTATAAGAACTATTATTACTTTTTAATCCCCTTATCGATCTTTTTTATAGAATCTCTCAATTTGGATTTCAAATTAAATCGACAAGAATATTAATAAAATTAAAATTAAAAATTAAAAGATAAAATAATAATTATTCTCCAAATACTAAAATTATCTTAGTTTCATAGTATAAGAATTATGAGTTCGAATTCTAAGATTTCACTCACTATTATTTTTAAAATAACTTCAAATAGTCATAGCATATAAAATGTAAAGTTAATAAAAATATACCTTAAACAATTAATTTTCAAATTGTTGACTTTTTTAGATCATACAAAATTGAAGTTTAAACTTATTTTAGAACATTGAATATCAATCTATGAATTTATAAGAAGAAATATTATAATGACAACGTATAAATTAAAAACAAAAATAAGCCTTGAATTGGTAGAAATAATTAGACTATAAAAGTTCCACCAATTTCAATATTTTTTTCTCTTTCTCTCTTTTTTTTTAATTGACATATTTAATATATATTATTAAAAAGTTCACCCTTCGTACATCCGCCCTGAGTGACATCCATTTTCAGATTCAAAATTCAATAAAATATGAAGTAACTAAAATTGAGAAAGTGTAATTAAAAAAAAAACAACTAAAATTGAGGATTATTTTCAGATTGCAAATCTTAGAAGAATAATGGCCGTTTCAGAAATTGAGATTTGAGAGTGACGTTATGAGAAACAAAAATTATTTGAGTGTTGGGTCCGGGGAGAGCTTATGAGGATAGATTAATGGCTCAAAATAGAGAGTGATGCGTTTGTAGAGAGAGAGAGAGAGAGAAGGCGGCCCTCCATGCGAACAGAAATCGAAGTGAAGCCGTAGATCAAATCGAGAGAGACCAAGCAATTGATGAGCAAATAGGAGAAATTAATTTGTTTGTGATTAGAGATGAGAGAGAGGAAAAAGTAAAGAAAAAATGGACAACTAGAGGAGTAGAAAATAGTGCGGTGGCTAAAACAATTCAAGAATGATTAATAGGCAGTTATAGTAAACGCCGGAATTTAATGTTAATAAATATACCTTCCATGCTAAAATTAACCTATCTTTACCGCTTAAATTTTGTGGCAAAAATACCATTGAAACACATCTTTGCTACACACAAAATCAATGTAGAAAAGTGGAAAATTAATAAAAAAATGGAAAAATCAAATATTGTTTTTAAAATTATGGGGTAGATACATTGGGAGACAGAGTAATTAATAATGCCAATTTTAACTCACAAGCCGATTCCTTCCTCAATTTCATTTTCTTTTAGCTTCACCATCAACCTTGTACGCTATGTATGTCTCTGCAGACATATATAAAGTAAATACACGTATAGATAAAATAAAATACATGGTAAGTAGAGACATGTTGGAAATAATGAATACAAACTATTAAAAATTAAGAGAAGGCTAATCGGCCTAGAAAACAAATAGCCCACATTTGTTTTACTTGGTCGTTAAATTTCTTCCGCCTTTGATTCTTTTATTCACATATACATATGAAATTTTTTGAAGAAACCAAAGACAAGCAAAAAAGAGGAGAGGGTGGCGGCCATTTTTCTTCGGTAGGGATCGGAGAAAGAGAAGAAGTGAGATCTTCGACGGTAGAATATTGTCAGCAGTTCTTTCTCGCGATTCTTGTGAGGTTTTTTATTTTGTATTCCTAACTAGTTATTGTTGTTATGCTTAGAAGCTAGGTGACTATTGTTGTAGCATCTAAAGAGCATTTCAGAGGAAGTTGAGCCCATTGTAATCTTCCCATTATAATGGAACTTGTATATGGCAGAAGATTGGATATAGCTCCGAGCTTGGGATGAACCAGTATATTTTCTAGTGTTTGCTTTTCTATCTCTATCTCGTATTTTCTTTATTGTATTGATAGAACTGTGACTTGCTCATAACTGTTCATGCTTAACATTGTCTTTGAACATTCACCTATCACTGTTGTTGTCGTTTGCCTATGGTCATTACAAATAGCATTAATTGAACAAGTGTGTTTCGGTACGAGTTTTCTAGCAATCCATAATTTACTGTCACCATATCGAGAGGATTGAATATACCACTTGCATGTTTCTTCAATGCACCTTACAACCAACTGTTTTTAGTTGGATTTGACAGTTTTAAACTGAAAACTCCTTTTTAATGTAATCGCATAAAAGTCTTGTTCAATTCTTCCTTACTTTGAAAAACACATAATTCTTCCAACGAAAAATTAAAGGCAGCACAATCAAAATCAATAGGGTCCATGAAGATAAATTTATTTCCCTCGAGGTAAACTACATTCTGAGTGATGTTCGCACTTCCGCTGACCCTAGAGATGACATTATATACAAGGTCAGTGTCAACAACTATGTAGCAGTCGCTGCCCATGACATCCGACAAAAGTGATATGACTCATACCACGTCCTTGTATAGCCCTCATAATGATTGACTTGCAAACACGATTTCTAAAAAATGACAGGCACTTAATTTTCAGTCCTTATGGAAAATAAAGATCTCTAGAGATGCATGCAACGAGTTGTTGTAGGGTGGAATTGAATGGAATTGATACATGCCCAATACTGAATGCTGGATAATTGTCCTGCTCCCCCTAGCTTCCATCATGTAAAACCGTGGCTACAAGCGATTGCATAGTATTCTCGCTTGATTTAAATTCTCAAACAATGTAACAAAAATGGTGATTCATGAAACTCGTGCAAGAATATTTAAGAGACCTAAGATGGTGATTGCCGTGAAATTTATTAACAAATTGTTTAGGTTTGTTCTACATTTTAATTTTAAATAGATTACATTGGTGACAAATTAGTTAGACGGAAGTTCAAAATAGGTAGTTTTGGTGGTTTGGCTATGTAGAGATTTTAGCGATTTGGCTATCGATAGAGTTTAGGGATTCATGTGATTTCGCAGTGCTAAAAAGGGATAAAATGGAGAAACGAGGCTCTCAAGGAAAAAAAAAACCCTAAAAGGGGCTGGGCTGACACAATAAAATAAAAAGTAGTTGGACTACTCTACCTTTATAATTTTAATTTATATATATAATTATGAGTCGGTTCAGTTTAAATCGAAAATAATTCATATGAATTCGAAAATCGAATTGAACCAGTCGGATTCAGAGAAACTGAACCCAAACAAAACCTAATTAATTTAAAACCCAACCCAAACCAGGTGGGTTGGGTTGCTCAATTTTTTCAATGCTTCCATCTTGTTGAACACTCCTACTTTTTGTAATTGATTAATTTCATACTCAGTTTTAATTGAGTTACGATTTATTTTCATACCCAAACGAAATTGTTTAAAAGAAAAAAGAAATCAGAAAGTCAACCCACAAAAAAATATTAATCAAAACAACACCCGAACATCAAAAAACAATAATGGAATTCATTACCAAAATACAATAAAGCAAATGCTGACAGAGGAATGGCGAGATTTCTCCTTGCAAAAAAATATAGAAAATTGGTGTCTGAAAGGTGTACTTTATTTATGTCAAAGAGATCTAAATAGTACATGAAGCCACCCAAAATAAAACATAAGGTAAAATAAAAACTAAAAGTAAATAACAGTGACAAACATTTATTTTTCCTTCAACTAGCTACCTCAACAGAAATTGAGAAGCAAAAGCAAAAGCCAAGAAGCCTTATTCAAACACAACCTTTTCTAGTGTATGTTGTAAAGAGCTTTGATTCCTTTGATGTCATCTGCGTTCAAGCCTTTAATAGTCCCGGTCATGATTGTGGGATACATTATAGCATTTTTAACTGTGCTATGGCCGAGACCAAGGAGGTGGCCAATCTCATGCAGCGCCACTGTCTCCATATCGAGTTGCCCTCTCATCGGCCCGACCGCCCACGTCTCAGCAGCATCAAAATGAAACCTCCCATCAGTAGGTGCAAAAGCATGCGCTATAGTCCCTCCAGGACCATCAAATGGATGGTTATCGTGATGGTTGCCTCTGAAAAAAGCAATCTTGAGGTCTGCTCTTTTGTAGTGAGTGGCTAAAGAAAATGTGAAATGAGTGTTTTGAGCCCACGTATTGAACGCTCGAGCCACCGGCGCCATGGCATCGGTGCGAGTGCCTGGAAGAAACGCGTAAGTAAGGTGGTACTTGGAAGGTGGCCACCTCTGCCTTCTGGGGAAGAAAGAATAGTGGGAAACAATATGGTGATGATGCTCATGACCACCGTGACCCTCCGACTGCATTCGTCTTGCGACTCCATCGACAATATCTGGCACGCCACATCGAGAAGTTGTAAGTTGGGATACCGTCTCAGCGTTCAAGGATCCAGTAGAGTTAAGATGAAAGAACAGTTGATAAGTTTTGATGGCAGACTCGAGGAGATCATCAAAGACATCATCATTGTCTATTAGATGGCCACCGGTGGCATTTTTTCGATCCTTGAAGTAACCAAAGTGTCGAAAGTAACTTTTAAGATGAGATATGCCTTTGATATTGTCGCCTTTCTTGCATCCTTGGAGGCGGTTGAGAAAGCCAAATGGAGAATGTTGGTGCAATGGAAGTGGATGGGAAAAGCAAAGATAAGGAAGAAAGACAAAGAAGAGAATGAGAAGAGATTTAGAGCACGATGCCATAGATGATATTTGGTTGATGGTTATTGGTTTTGATACCTAATACCAACGAGAGGAAGAGCCTATTTATAAGTCTAGTCTCATAGCATAGAACATGTTTTTTCTTTGGCTGCCAAAAACTTGAGAGAGTTTAAGTTGTCTTTATCCAAGTCTTGATTTGGTTCCTTAATTTTGAAGTATATGTTGGTGTGAACGTCTAACTAGGGCAGATTATAATTTTATAAATTATATAATATTTATAATTTTGTTTTGATTTCCTTTTCAAGTTTGATTTTTTCTTTCATGATATCAAATATAAATGGAAATGAATAAATTTTATTTTTTATTTTTTATTAAATTAGTTTTTTTTAATTAATCACATGGAAAGAAATATAATTCTCATATATGAAAAAATTTCATACTTATTATTCCAAGTTTGTTCTCTTTCTCCTATATCTATCTATATCTATATTATATATAAAAGGCCCAACTCTTATTTTTTTCATTTTATTATAATGTTTTATCTACTATTTTAATGGTATTTTTTCCAAATCTCCTTAAATTCTACTAATTCACTCGCTCCTCTCTCATTTCTTCCTGCACCACCCTTTTTTTAGTATAACATTTGCGGGTGAAGTTCGAACTTATAACCTCTTGGTTGGGGATATGTGTCAATTACTCTTTTAACTATTTCCCACGCTACCCCTTTTTCTCTCTCTTTTTATCTTTTTAATACATTTATTTTAGTTAAAATGAAGGAAAAGAATATCAAAAGTTTCAATAAAATTGTTGTCAATTTATTCTTAAAAATTAATGATTTTAAATTTAATTATGTACTTAATAATGGAATTTCTAAAGTTATAGTGTTTTAATGATTAAATAATGTTAAAAATAAAAGTATAAAATTTATTAAAATAAATAATTATTGACAAAAATGTAAGAGTTTAATTATAAGAAAGTTTTGTCAATTTATTTTTAAACTAATTTTAAAATTTATTAACTATTGAAAGTAGACTAAAAAGATCTACAATCTTTTGGAGAATATTTTTGGACAATTTTATTTCTCTGTAAAATTTGTCTACTTTTTTTTTTAGTGTAGAAGGGGTGGGAGATCGAACTCACAACCTTTTGGTTGGAGGTAAATGACAATTATATGCTCGCTTTGGCCTCGTTATTTTGTCTATTAATTTACTTTCAAATTAACTTCTCATGAGTTTTTTTTTATGATTTCTCATAAGTTATTAAATCATAAAAATAATAATTCAATTATTGAGTAACACCAAAGAGGTTAATTATTATTTTTTATTTAATAATGGCAAAATTTAGAATACGTAAAATTTTGTCATTATTCTATAAATTAATTCAAAAAGTTATAGTTATTTTAAATTATAATTAATAATGAAAATTCAAAAGTTTTAATTATTTTATTATTTAATAATACAAAGAGTTATAAGATATAAAGTTTTGTCTCTTAATTTGTACCAATTAGCTTTTAAAAAAATGATGACTTATTTTTAATTATAATTCGCCCGTTCTTCCAACTTCTTGGTCTTGGAGCAAGAACCTACACCCGCAGGCGGGCTTCCCTACTATTGGATCGTGAATCAATGCCGTATAGAAGACTCTAACCACTAAGTTGAGTAGGTCAACGAGAATTCCTATTTGATTAGTTTCTTTTTTGCTCAATTGTCAAGGTTATGCTATTCCATGACTCCCACTATGTGTAAAGTGAGTGGGTTCCAAAGTTCATCCTTCATAAAAAGATATTGAAGGTGCTTCATTTCTTTTTGTCTTTTTAGAAATTTCGAAAATTTTGTAACTCTTTCATCTACAATTATATTAAAGAGTTCTTTCTTACTCTTTCCCTCAATTTTGTTCTCACCAAATAAAACAATTTTAACAATTTAATTCTTTTTATTAATTTAGTTTTAACTATTTAATTATTTTTTTATATTTTTTAGACTTTAAAATAAAACTATGAAATTCAGGTGCACCACACATATTTCTTACTAATTTATATTGAAAAATTTTAATCATATATTTGCTATGGAATAAATTTAATAGATTAAATATACAAGTTACGCCATTAAACTTGTAGAGTTGTGTCTTGCCAAGAATATAGTTTTCTAATTTTAAATTTTATATACAACATACATTCATAATCTATTAGAATTCTTTTTTGAAGTTTTGGATGACAAGTGTCCATGTGTTTTATTGGCCACCGAAAACTTAAAGTTTAAGTTGCCTTTGCCAAATTCATGCTTGGAAAAGTATATATTTGGCGTAATGATTAGAGAGAATATGACCAATGGCAGATTTTTCAAAGTCTTGCTTGGAAAATATACGTTTGGCGTCAATGGTACAGAGAGTATGACCAATGGCAGATTTACGTAGGGGTAGGGACTCTTAGTCAAAGTCTTGCTTTGGTATTTTTGGAAGTATACGTTGGTGTGGCGAAGATGGTCTCTCGTGGCAAGTGATGATTTGCCTCCAAACACTCACTCCTACATCTTGTTCAACTAGGTTTGGAAGGTATTTGGTTTGATTCCCCTTGCTTATAAACTTTGTTATATATATATGAGTCAAGATATTAAATATCTTTTAACAATTCTATAGGTTCAATGGGTTCGACATGGAAAAAAAAATTTACAAAATAGAACACAATTCGATGCTAAAGTCAATAGCTAGTCAAACTAAACTCGATAGAGAATTTAGTGTTCACGTACCTCAAAACAAAGCGAATGAGTTCTATTTATAGGCAACTTCTCCGACAATATTCCCGACTGCACAAGGGATCAGCTCGATCATGGGAGATGAGACCAAGGCAACTGACACGACCTGCCCTAAACACCTACTAACTATAGGACAAATCGTGCCGACCATAGACCCTCAACCATCTATCAAGTCTATAGTCAACTTCTTTCTAAATTTCTAAAATTAATTTAGATTATTGTTCAACATATAAAACATAAAGTGTAACATAATTCATCTAAAAAATAACTACTCAGTCACGACTCCTAAACATGCTGTACAACCACAAAAGGTACAATTATTCCAGTATGAGTCATTCTAGATGAACATACAAAATGATATGCAAATTCTGAGACGGTGAGTGGCAGAAACTGGTCGGCTATCTCTATGAAACTCAGGTGCAGCCTAGTGGAGAACAACAATGATAACCAGTGAACTTGGAAGCTCAGTGAGTGGCATTTTATTAAGAAAATAGTTTCGTAAAACTTATTCCATAAAAAAAATTGAAATTTCAATTCTTAAGACGAGCTTCATAAAGCTGAAATAATAAACATTCTCGTTAAAACTTCAAATAACTTGAGCAATTAAAATTCAGTAATTTTCTAAGCATAACTTGTAACAACATATACTTTCCAAAAACACTTTCTGAATACGTATCAAATATCTTCTTTCAAATCTAAAACAGGTTAAGAAAATTCAACACCACGTATGTATCCCCATTCTATTCTGGTCTACTGGCACAGAGTAATATTAAGACGCACAGCAGAATAATTTTATTTCTGGTCTACTGGCATAGAGTAATCTCAATATAACACAGCAGAATAATTCTCTCAACGCGCGGAGTAAAATGGTCCCAAAGACTTTCTATTTCTGGGTATACTATAGAAACATATTCACATAGCATACAGGTAATCACCTGGATACAATAATATGGTGGTTTGAAAACTTATTTCTGCATAAAATTCTCAATCTTATAAACAGTTCTAAAATTCTTCTTTTTCTTCTTTCTAAGAACATTTTTTTCTCAAATCACTTCTAAACATATTTCTTTCTAATCATATTCAATAAACACGAACAGTTTCTCAGAAAATCATAAAACATTTCTATGTTCTCAGAAGCATTCATAAATTATCAGCAAACTCAATTTCTCAACAGAAATAATCAAACATACGTAATAAATATTTTCTTGAAGTACTATAATAGATATCTTAAAATATTTAGTAAAATAACCACTCACAAATCCTATGAACGAGGTGAATCGGGTTGGTACGCTGCTCCAATTTCCGATCGTCCTGAAATAATAACCAATGAAATTTCAATTCACACCCAATTTCCAATTAAACTCTACAATTCTTCAAATTAAACCATAAATTTAATCAACAACCCCACTCTCTCTCTACCATCCAATTGCAGCTCACTCTCTCTCTACCAACTTAGTTATTAACCATTGGTTATACCCCAATTTATTTCCAACCAAAACCCACTTCACGTTTCCTTTGCTTCAATTTCCAATTATTTTCCCCCTTTTTTTTTTAATTCCNCTCTCTCCTCTACACTATTCATCTTCTTCTTCCCAAACCACAACCAACGAAACCCTCCATTTCTTCCTCTCCATTTCTTCTCTTCTTCTTCTTTTACTTCACAGACTCCTCCGACCTACAATAATGAAATCACACACAGAGGCCGAAACCATCACAAGAGTTCAAGAAATCTCTTAGGCAAAGCAACAACCCATAGAACATTTCATTCCAATTTCAAATAAACTTGTGATTCACAAACCCACAAAACAAGGGAGTCCATATCCTAGAAATTCAGGATTTAAAATTCCAAAACTTACCAAAATCAAGTTCCCAACCTCAAACCAGTTTCAGAATCAACTTCAATTTCATCCTCCTTCCTCTGTTTCGTTTTCGTTTCTTTTTTTTCCTTCTCTTCTTTTTCTTTCGTTTTCTTCTCTGTTTCCTTTTTTTTTCTTTTGTTTTTCATCTCCACGTGGCTTCCTCCACAACACACACACACATCTCACTTTTCCACTTTCCTTTCCTTTCCTTTCCTTTCCTTTTCTTTTCTTTTTCTTTTTTTAAAAAAAACTCAAAATTACAATACTGTCCTTACAGCAATAAAACTCGTGGCTTTATCGATCCAAGCCACGTGTGACCTTCATTATCCAATCAATATGTGCCACGTGTGAGTTGAAAATCACGTCCAACAGAGTGAAATGTTTATTCGTTTGTTTAAATATTTACTATGAATTTTTTATTTTTATAATTTTCTATAAATATCTTCGACATTGGATATTTCCACTAACTTATAGAATTGAGACATTCATATTTCAGTTCACATCAATATTTAAAATCTCAATATGAGTATAATTATATTTTCTATTGAACAAAGTTAATTGTTAAATTATAAATTTGATCTTTAAAGATTTGTTTGGTAATGTTTTCGTTTTGTTCTATATATTTCTCATTTTTATGAAACAGGTATGTTTATTTCTAAATAAGATATGATATCTTATGTGATAGATCAGAAAAACATAGGAAGATTTTTTTGAAAATGTGAAAAAACTTTATGCGACCAATTAGAATAATCTAATTGTCAACTTAACAGAAACCAGAGCCCTCTACATTAACAGGACCAATTTAAATTATAAGCGCGATCTCTAAAGTCTTAGTTCTAGAATGGCCTCATATTTTTCATATAGATATAATATATAGTATATATACTATAATATTGTTATCTATTTATTTTAGTTTTTAATCATAAATAAAAATTTTCAACATAAACTTAGTTAAGCGATAATTGATACCAGTCTCTTATTAAGAGGTCATGAGTTCCAATCTCCACCTCACTTGTACTAAAACAAATTCATAAATAAAATTTAAAATATAAAATAATATACTTTTCTTAATTTTTTTATAATATTAAAATATAAACTAATAATATATATAATTCTCTTCAAAAGTAAAAAATCCATATTCAATGAGCTAATAAATCTTTCTCAGTTCTCAACGAATACCGATATAAATTTATTAACTTTTATCTTTTTTTTCCTTCACCATCCCTTTCAAATTTGTTTAAAAATCTCAACCATATACTTCTTTAAAACTCTCTTGAGTTTAAGACCTTTCACATTCCTTATCTTTTTATTAATTTTTTTACTACTAAAACATTTCAACCTCTCTTTGAGAAAAAAAAATCCATAAATATATTAGATACATTAGGTTAATTTTAACTTCAACTTTCTCTTTGATTATCTCTCAAGTCTCAACTTTTCATGTTTGATCTTTTGTGTGATCTCATAACTAAAGTGGGATTATCAATAGCTAGGGTAGAAATCCTTATTTTCTCAAATCAATCGCTTACGGCTTCAAAGTTCCAGGTTTTTTATTCAAATTCTTTTACTTTCAAAAAAAATTATTATATATTATTGATTTCTCAGTACCTTAATATGTGATATATGTTTAGATTTACTTACTTAGAATATCAATATGTCTACAAGAAAATATAAATAGTGATATGCAAAGATTAGGAAGAAAATAAGAATAAAAAAACTCATTCTAATATATACGAAAGTTTTACTTAGAATATCATGTATGATGTATGATGTATTCTGATTATAATATAAACGATCCAAGAATATGAGAAAATATTGATTATAAATTAATTGATTTAATGGTAGAAAAAAGTCTCGTTAGAGGAAGTTATTTAATTTTTCCAAGGCATGAAAATTCTAGACATTTTTCTAATATTCATTATACTTAAAAATTATCTAAGGGCAAAAAACATTATAGAAATGGGCTAGTTTACTCAAAGATTTTGATAAAATTGTTGACGACAACAGTACCTTCGTACTCCCAAGTATCTCCACAATGGTATAATATGGTCTGCTTTGGCATAACTGTTGTGCCTCAGCTTAATAGCTAGAGGATAAGTGCAAGTACACACTGTCACAAGTAATAATTTGAAAATATTTCAAGTTCGTCTCCACAGGGACTAGTTTTTCTTTTAAAATTGAATTTGAAAACTGTTAGAATGAGCAATCAAGCTTGTAATAAAAAATTGGTGAAATTGGTTGAAAACAAAAAACACATGAAAATAATAGAATTTAAAAGGCCAACCCCCTACTTCTGTTTAGTTCTAAAATGATGAATTACACCTACCAAATGTGCCCAGAATTACGCTCAATTTATGCAAACTGGTTCAACTCCTATTCCATACCGCTTTTGGTTTGTTTAGAAGTTTAGGTTAGTGTTTACATATGTCTATGCAACTCTAGAATCCTAAATGAATTAAATGCCAACTTACGTTTAACGGGTAAGAGAGCTATGTCTAGGATCTTATTTTAGTTCTTATTTCTAAGTAACTTCTCGTTTTACCTTGATGAGATCCGTTTGACTCTAACCTACTCAGAATTAAATTCAACCCAATGTGATTTAAACAAGTAGCCAACAAGAAAATCAACTGAATAAATTGTATCAATCAAGATAAGCAAAGAGAGCGTAATACGTCATGCTCACTGATAGATGTAATTTAAAATAGATGAACTAAACCATTCGTAAGAGGGTTAAAAATTTAATTTAGCTACTCATGGAATTGAGAGAAATAAAAACACAAGAGAAGATTACAAAAGAAAGCACTTTAATTAGAATTGGAAAGAAAATACAAAATGGAACAGTTTGAATCGCAATAAAATAAACAAGAGTAATTGCAGAAAAATAATTGAAAACAAAACTTAAATAAAAACTACAAAAATAAAATTGATAACAAAGTAGAAAGGAAAATAAAAGTATGGAAAAATGAGATATGTAAAAGTGATGCTAGGAGGCTCCTTTTATAGGTCATGGAAGTAACAAGTATTTGAGAAATTCAACGGAAGTTGGTACCACTCTTTGTAGAGATTTTAGGAGTAAAACTGAATCTTGGAGCAATAATTTGGTCAAAAGTTGTTATTCCCGGGTTGACAATCTATGCATCGGATGTGGCTGGCGCATTGCGAAGCTGGAAGTTCCAAAACAATTGGCTGGTGCATCCTTCTAATAAACTGGAAATTCTGGGCATGCGACGTGTCTGACGCATTGCAGTCATCAATTTCCAATTTGCCTTACAAAATAAACAAATTTTCATCAATTAGCCTCTAATTGCTTCTAACTACTTGCCTAAGTCCTTAATAACAAAATATGCACATTTTCCATGAGTTATATGCATTAACATACATTTTCTATCATAATTAACTCCGAACCAAGCATGAGAACTACTTTTTTTAGCCTTTAATCAAGTCTTATCACACCCCCAAACTTAATATTTTGCTTGTCCTCCAGCAAAAACAAAAATTATCAAATCAATAATAGACATGCAAAATTCAAGAATAAACCAAACATCCAGCAGAGCCGAGTAATTTGCCAAATGGTGTCTCAGGAGGAACGTCAAAGCTTTAATCCCTACTACTTTTCTCAAGCAAAATCATTATAAGGCCACCTTTGTTTAAAAGATAAAAGCTTTTCAAATTCTTCTATTGTCTAACTCAAAAAACTTTTTCAAATCCAGTAGAGACAATGCACACTCCCTTTAATGAAAATTTTCTAGCACAAAAATAACTCGAAAACAGGACAGTCACTCAAGGGATTCTCTAGGCTGGCAACCAATCCGAACTTGTCGATTAGTGAGTTGCACAAAGTCAAGCTAGATCAAAGTTACTACCATAAAATTACGAGTATCCCTAAGTGAGACTCTTTTCGCAAACAGAGTGGGAACTAAGTTAAGACAAGCTTCCTTACTTTTATTATCTCATTTTTTGCCTCAAAGTTTCTTCTTTCACGCTTTTGTCTGTCCATTCTTATTTTTATTTTGCTTTTCTTTGCAAAATTTTTTATCACTTTTTTCTTTCCTTTTTCTTTTGTCACTCTTCTTTTTCAAGACAAAAATTTATACACTTTGTTTTTCCACACTTTTTCTTACCTCTTTTGTTTTTCGGCTCACTACATCTTAACATTCTATTAGGCTTGCTTAAGCTATTCTCCCCCAAACTTGAAGGAGACAGTGTCCTCACTGGTTTTAAGTGTGAAAAATTTGAAGGCGCGTAAAAAATTTTTACCACTAAAGGACAAGGATCCTCCTCTTAAAAGATCTAAAAAGTTTAAAGGTTAAACATAAGAAGCAGAAAATGATTTTATCCTAAAACAACGTGGCAAATGAGTCATAGCTTGATCTAAATAGTAGAAAACAAAACTCATGCATATTCCTAATTATCATCATCGACATAGGAAAAGAACAAGAAACTACTCAAAGATGGTAAATCCAAGACTTTTCATGCTTAATATTGATAAGACAAACTGTGCATTCACTTGAAGATTCACAAAAACAAAAGTTAGGCAGCAATACACTTGATATGCATGATAATATAACTCTAGCCCAACACAAAAACACAATTCTCAACTGTTTTCAGCATGCTTCAATATAACAAAATCCAAACTAACTACAACATATCCCTAATCATGCACAACTAGCCTAGTATGCAAAAATCATAATTATCCGACTAAAGATAAGAGAAAAAGGATCAGAAGCTCCCTAATCTACTATCATCTTCCTCATCAGAATCATCACCATGCTGAGGTGGCTAAGAAGTTGAAGCACCTCCCAGGTTGATTGGAAACTCCGGGATATTGGGGTCGTATTGTGCCAAAACAACCTATTTATTCTTATTTTCGAAAACTGCTATTTTTTTAAACAAAATGCAATTAAACAACATCTTTAGAAATTACAAAACTCAAAAAAAAAATTAAATAAAATCCAAATTTTCATTTTAAAACAAACTTTTTTTTAGATAAAAGAAAACTTCTAAACTAAAAAATAAAAAAATAAAAAATAATAATAATTCACACCGAGTGCCCCTCCCATCAAGTTCGAAAAACCAAATGAGGGGTCAATTAAGTCATTCATGTATTTAAAAAGAAAATAGAGGTTTTACCTCTATCAAATTGATTTCCAAAATAAGACTTAACTCTTTGACCATTAACTTTAAAAATGTTACCCGAATTGTCTTCTAAGTCGATGGCCCCATGAGGATATACCTGTGCGATTTTGAATGGGCCTGACTATCGGGACTTTAACTTACCGGGAAACAATCGGAGTCTAGAGTTAAATAATAAAACTTTCTCACCTACTTGGAGGTTCTTGGGCCTTATTCGTCGATCATGCCATTGTTTTGTTTTTTCTTGGCATTTTCGTACGAAAATTGCCTAAATTCTTCTAACTCGTTCAATTGGAACTTCCGTTCTTTACCTACAGCATTAAAGTCAAAATTTAGTTTTTTAGTGGCCCAATATGTTTTATATTCTAATTCAACAGGAAGATGACAAGCCTTACCAAATACTAGACGAAAAGGAGACATACCAACAACGGTCTTGAAAGCAATCCAATACACCCAAAGGGAATCATCTAATTTAATCGTCCAATCTTTCCTATTTGTATTGACCATTTTTCCTAGGATAGATTTAATTTCCCTATTAGAGACCTCAGCCATGTCATTTGTTTGTGGGTGGTACACAGAAGCAATCTTATATTGGACATTATATTTTGCTCACACTTTAGCTACTGCTCTATTTACAAAATGCATTCCCTCATCACTAATTAGACATCTTGGAGTACCATAGAGCGTAAAAATATTTTTTTGCAAACATTAACAATTCTAGCATCATTTACTGAAGTTGCTATGGCGTCTATCCATTTAGACACATAATCGACGGCTAACAAAATGTAAATTTTACCAAATGACGGTGAGAATGGTCCCATAAAATCAATGTCCCATACGTCGAAAATTTCTACTTCTAAAATGGGGTTTAGAGGCATTTCATTTTTTTTTGGAAAGATTACCAACCCGTTGACACTTGTCACATACCTGGGCAAACTGGTGGTCGTCTCGAAATAAGGTGGGCCAAAAGAACCCATTTTGTAATACCTTAGTTGCAGTTTTTCAACCTGCAAAGTGCCCACCATACGGGGACGTATGACATGCTTCCAAGATTTTTGCTTGTTCCTCTTTTTCACAACCATCATGCTCAAGAAATCTAATTTTATCAAGGCATTTTTCTCATCACAATCAAGAATATGCTTATCACAAGAGATATTTACAACATCATTCTCATTTTTCTTTAAGCAAGCAATATCATCAAGTAAAGACTTATTTTCACTAGTTAAGATATAGTATTTCTTTTTAAGCATAACATACTTAGAGCCAAGCTTTTCTAAATCATTTTGCATATTCTCAAAAGCTTCAAACAACTCATCATAAGAAAGGGGGTCAAGAGTTACCTCATCATCTTGTTCATCCTCCTTGTCACTATGAGCCATGAAGCAAAAGTTGGCCACTTCTTCATTCTCACTTTCACTTCCACTTTCATCATTATCATCCCAAGTAGCCTTCATCGCTTTTTTATTGGATTTCTTGGATGATTTAAGAAGAGGACAATCGGTTCTAATGTGACCTGGTTTTTTGCATTCATAACAAATTACCTCATCCTTTTTACTCTTTTCACCTTTTGACTCTTTTTGGTTGGAGAAATGCTTCTTTAATTGTTTCTTCCTCTTAATGAAATTTTTATACTTACATGAGAGATATGCCACATCATCTTCATCAAGAGCATTCTCACCTTCGGAGTCAACTTTCACGGTGATGGTCTTCAATGCTATGCTCTTTTCTTTCTTTTTCTTCTCATCCTCCATGTTTTTCTTGATCTTTATCTCATGCGTCATCAACGAACCAATGAGTTCGTCCATGGAGAGAGTCTTGAGATCCTTTGTCTCTTGAATGGCGGTGGCTTTAGGTTCCCATTGTTTAGGCAAGGACCATAAGAGCTTCTTTACCTTCTCAAGATTTGAATATTCTTTTCCAAGCCCTTCTAAAGCATTGACAATGTTAGTAAATCTAATAAACATATCGGAAATAGCTTCATTTTCATCAATTTTAAACATTTCATATTGATGAACCAACATGTCAATATTTGTTTCTTTTACTTGACTAGTTCCTTCATGAGTAATTTCTAATTTATCTCATATATCCTTAGCAGTTTTACAAATAGACACCCTATTATACTCAACTTCATTCAAAGCACAAAACAAGCAATTAATAGCTTTAGCATTTAAAGAACATGCTTTCTTTTCAATTATAGATCATTCTTCTTTAGGCTTTACAACTCTAACACCATCAACATCATTTGTTGGAATTTTAAATCCTTCTTCAACAACATCCCACAAATCATAGTCAATAGAAAGCAAGAAAAATTTCATTCTATTTTTCCAATAACTATAATTATTACCATTAAAGAAATGAGGCTTAGTAATAGATTGACTATCGGTAAAAGGAATGAAACCTAAAGTTGCCATAACTCAAAAACAATTAAGTTTATCAAAGAAGAGCAACTTGCTCTGATACAAATTGTTGGATCGATATGGCAATCCTAGAGGGGGGTGGTGAATAGGGTTTAATTAACAAAATATAAACTTTTTAATAAATAGGCCTAATTTAAACAAAAATAATTCACTTTTTGATATATGCAATTTTAACAAAGTAAGATAAAATAAATTCTAAGGCAAACAAGAGAAATTTAAAGCAAACCATAAAATTCTAAGATTAATTGCAAAAATAAAGAAGAGAGAGGGTTAGAGAAATTTGACACCGGGAATTTTTATAGTGGTTCGGCACAACTGTCCTACCCTACTTCCCAAGCACCTCTTGGGTTGTAAATTGAAATTCTGACTCTTTCCACGGTAGGAGTCAAACTGATACACTGTTCTTCACAAGAGCAAAGACGATCCTCTCCACGGTGAGGATCACACCGTTACAATGAGTTGGAAATTTCTAAACACACTTACAAACTCTCAAATAGAGTAAATATACAAATTTGAGCTCACAAAAATTTCAATCCTCACAACAATAAGTTTCTCTCACAAATAAGATGGAAAGAAAAAATTGAGAACTTGGAGAGATTAGCAAATGAGAATTTTGAAGTTATGGAGGATTGAGAATAAGAGAATTGTTATTTAATTTTGAAGGAGGAGTTGAGTTTAAATAGAGGGAATAAAATGGTAAAAAAATCAAGTTTAATTTTGGATCATTAGATCTTAATTATTAAAAATAAAGGGTTGAGATAATTTTGAAAAAATAAATTAAGAATTATATATATATATATAATAATGATAAAATAAAATAAAATATGTATATATATATATAAAATGGGGTGACAAGTTTTGAATTATATATATATGTTAATAATAATAATAATAATAAAATGATATATATATTATATATATGTGTGTGTGTGTGTGTGAGAACGGTAAAAATTTTCAAAACTTTTTTTTAAACACTAACACATGGTAAAAAAATTTTAATTTTTTTAATTTTTTTTTATTTTCGAAGTTATCGTTTGTAACTTTTGATTTTTTTTTAATCTTTTCTTTTCTTTTTAAATATATATATATATATATATTTAAAACAAGCGTGTCACTTATCAGCTTACGAACTATCCACGTCATCTTCTCGGGTATTTTTCCTTCCAATTTGTTTCGATCGTAACTTCTCCGTTTGAGCTCCGATTTGGATGATCTAACAGTCGTTGGAATCATTGTAATGAGCTCTACGATCTGGACACTTTAAAAAAAACTAAAATTATCAATAAATAAAAATTAAGTTTGTTATCATCAAAACATTGATTAATTAATTAATTTGAGATGAAAGGCCAAAAAGCCAACAACCCCAACCAAAGACAGACTTAACAAACTCAAACTTAATAAATCTATTTCCTGCACCAACCACACACGGACTTTAACAAACCTAGATCATGGCAAAACAACAACCCAAACACCCCATAAATACTTTTACAAGGAGAAGAAGAATGAGGGAAAATTAGAGGGGTGAGTAAAGGGTTATCATATGGTTACTTTTGTAACAATCCCTATTAAAAAATAGTGTGTTTCTCATTGAAGAATAATAACAATACAAGCCTATTTATAGGCTTTAAGTACAAAGATAACCATGACTAATAATAGAAGAAATTTGAGATTCACAACCTCCATTCTTGAACTTGAAGAATAGTGTTTCACAAGAGTCTCCTAAATTTCTTTGGAAGTTTCCCAACCAACTACATACGACAGTGCAGTAGGTGAGAGTGTCACATTAATTAAGGTTACGAGAGCATTGTTGGGATTGGTGGAGTCAAAACGACGTCGTAACGAGCTAGAGAAGAGTCGGGATCGAGCTGGAACACGTTGGGGTTGAATCAGGATGAAAACAAGGGAGAAGCAAACGCTGCAGGCCACTTGGGCCAAGGAGGCAGCGCCGCGGCGCTGTCCAAATGGTGAATACGGGCGGACTTTTTCGTCCGTAGCGCCATGGCGCTGTTTCGATGCCTATATAAATGCAGCTTCGGGTTTAGGATTTCTTAGTTGAAAAAGGATTATTGTCCAGCCGATTTTGAGCCGTTTTTCAGAGGGTTTTGTGGCAATTTCAAGGGAGAGACTCAGGCATTGGCAGGGGCATTGAGGCTCATCAAGATCAACACATTCGGGGTAATTAGATCTTGATTATATGAGTTTTTCATTCTCGTTTCTAAGTATTAATTGTGAAAAATACTTAGAAGCTAGGGGGCTTTTGTTGAGACCTCTAGGGGATATTTTAGGGAGTGTTATTGTATCCAATCCTAAACAATATTAGTGAATTACCCACATCTGAGTGAAAGACTGAACGTAGCCCTTAGTGGTGAACCAGTATAATTCGCTGACTTGTCTTTATTGTTTTCTTCCTATTTGCATATTTGTAGTTGTGTTGGATATTTTCTGTGGAAGGGGAAATTATTTAGGTCAATTAATTTCTCAAGTGGTATCAGAGTTGTAGGGTTGCAGAATCATGGGTGATAGATATGAAGCACACCATTATTATGAAGAGGTCCTGAAGTTCAACGGAGAGAATTTCAGTTTTTGGAAGATGTAGGTAAAGGATCTTCTTTCATGCAAGATGATACACAAGACGTTAGGGGAGAGACCAGCAGGGATAAGGATTGGAATGAGATGGATGAGCAAGTCGTTGCGAACATCAGAAAGGCGTTGTGTGAGAGAGAGAAAGTACTGGCATTATTAGAAAACAGTTAAAATAGACTTCAGTTTTCGACATAGAAAATGTAAAGCTCAACAAGCTCAAGTTTCAAGTGTGGAAAAAATTCCTCGGCAAGTAAGCCATTGCATGTCAAAATGAAAATCAAACTTCAATTCCACAAATATCATGAACTTTGATATAGTTAATTGTTCAATTTTGCATCATAAAATTCATTCCAAATCGAAATAATAGACAATAGATTAGAAGTTACTGAAATGGGAAAAAAATTAGAATTCATCTTTCGATCACTAACTAATCTGGACCTCGACCTAGAAATTTCAAATTCAATATTATGACGTTAAATAGTACTTCTATTAAATAAAAAAAGCCTCATATTATTACAATCAATCAATAATCATACAAGTCCTCAATAACATTAGAATACCTTTTTACATTCAAACTAACATCATATTATCCCACACCAAAACACACAAACCGCATTAGAATCAAGAACCATCTCAACCATAACCCATATTATAATCATGAATAAATAACAAAGTTATATAAAAGAAGACAAACATACAGTAAATAATCTCCCCACGTAAGAGCTTACCAAGGGTGCTGATACTCCTAAGATCTATTTGTCCATATCCTGAAACAACAGAGATAGTTTGCTAAGAGTTCATAACCAATCAAAAGAATTTAAATCAAATTAAAGGGTGTTTAAGCGAGTCGATTACCAATTGACCTTTACCAAAGTTTGTCGGAACCACAAATCAAGGATCACTAACACATGGGTTCTATTGGGTTGATGCCGGAATGGTTTGATGCCACATATCTGATGTTAAAATGGGGTAGGCAAAAGTAACTACCCCCGTTCTACAACTTTTTTTCTTTTTTGTATCAAAATACTGTCTTCAAATGAAATACCAAAATAGTCTCATTGTGTAGATATAAAAACTACACTGCCAACTAGATATCACCACAAAATCTACCAATCCGAAAGAAGAATTAAAATCTTCTAGAGATTAACCCAAAAACTTGCCTTTCATTTGACACTTTCTCATGAGATGATAAGTATGAAAGACCAATTAACATAATGATCTTTTAACTTTCTCATGAGATGATAAGTATGAAAGACCAATTAACATAATGATCTTTTACATAGAATGCGATGAAGTTGGCAATTGATATCCAATAAGAAATCGGCGTAATAAGATTAAAAGTTAAGAGAAAGTTGATAGTAAAATGAGAAAATCCGGATTTGGAATATTTACATGCCTCTAATCAAACATGATATTAGTCATCACTCCTAAACAGATTCATACCAAAGTTGATATGAGTTCCAACAAAGTGTTTCGACCCAAAAGTTATAAAATTATTTTTAGTTATGGGTTGTCTGATATACAAATGGAATGGAATTAATTCCATAAAACAAAGAAGTAAAGCACAGACAGTTAAAAAGAAGGAAAATATAGAGAGAATAAAAACCCAGATATTTCTTGTTTTATATATTTATGCAACCGACACTCTACGTCTATGATCATGACTCTCAATTGCGTGAAATATTCGAATATATCAAATTAAGCGAAACATATATCATTAGCAAGGAAATTAACAATGTTCTTCTAAGTAAATCATGATTAAAACGAAGGAGATAAAATATTAGGAGTAACTGGAACTAGACGTTGTCGATTTCGAATAGAGATATATAATTAGTCCCGAAAGAAAGTGATGGTAAATCGTAATAGACATGTGCGTTCAAGTAGACAGTGAAATCAAAGAATGAAAGCCAGAGAATCGGGTCGCCGCTGAGATTGTGTCTAAACTGTAGGTCGCCGCTGCTGCTTGAAGAGATGGACATTGCCGTCGATTGAAGCCGTGGAGCTCGCGGTCGAAATCCTCCTTTGTTGCGTCACCGTCATAACTCACTCGTCCCTCTGTCTATTTCGCACGATCGAAAATGAAGGTGGGAGAGGCAAAAGGCTTAGGGTGAAAGATAAATTAGGTTAAAATTAAAGTTTGGGCCACTTTTAATATTCGCCCAAATGCTGATTTACAATGTCGGGAACTTAATTTTTCTTTTCATAAATTTTTTCAAAGGTTTTTTCAAAATCTTCAATAAAAAATCATATATTTTTTTAATGTTTCAAATATTTGTTGACAAATGTGTTGTTTTTCTGAAGTTTTCAATAACCTTCGATAAAAGATAACATAAGTTTCAAAAGTTTATGAAATTTGTTAATAAATTTGTATCTTTTTCGAAGGTTTTTTTATAACCTTTGAGAAAAAATACATAATTTTCAAAGATTTTCTAAAAACTTTCGATAAAATATCATATATTTTTCAAAGGTTTAAAGTATTTGTTGATAAATGTATTATTTTTTCAAAGGTTTTCAATAACCTTCGATAAAATCATGAATAATTTTTGAAGGTCTTCAAAATACCTTCAATAAAAGATTAGCTTTTTCGAAGGATTTAAGTAACCTTCGATAAAAAATGTATAATTTTCGAAGGTTTTCAAAACACCTTCGATAAAAGATCATCTTTTTCGAAGGTCTTTTATACCTTTTATAAAAATGTAGAATTTTCAAAGGTTTTCTTAAAACCTTCGATAAAATATCATATATTTTTCAAAGGTTTAAAATATTTGTTGATAAATATATTGTTTTTCCAAGATTTTTAATTACCTTTATAAAATAGTTAATAGTTTCCGAAGGTCTTTAAAAAAACCTTCGATAAAGGTTAATCTTTTTCGAAGGTTTTTAATAACCTTTGAAAAAAATGCATAATTTTCAAAGGTTTTCTATAAACCTTCAATAAAATATCATATTTTTTTCAAAGGCTGCACATATTTGTTGATAAATATACTGTTTTTCAAAAGTTTTCAATAACCTTCAATAAAATATGGTCGAAACAGCCCATTTTCTTGTAATGTAGGGATCCATTTGAAGAATTCAYAGTAATGAGTTGGTGTTTGATATGTATAAACATTAATATATTATTAAGCTGCTAACAGGATGGGTAATTTAAATTGTACTAGAGGAAGCATATGATATGGTTAGCGTGATTTTATCCCAATCTGTGCTTAGAGGAAGAAAAGGCTTTGTGTTAACTTGGGGAAGATGCACAACAAGCTGCATCAGGATGCCAACCTTTCTCATTTTCTTCGGCGAAAACATCATGTGAGAACAAAAGCTTCAAGGAGATTTTTCTCCATTTCTTCTGTTTTTGTTCTCAGTACCTTGAGTTGATTTCTTGAGAGAGACACTAGGCTGGTTGAAAGTTTTCACACAATTTACTCCAAATTCTTAATACCTATTATTGGACTTCTAGAGTGAGAAAAAACTTATTGAAATCAGTCCATTGGACATTAACTATGATAGTTGGAGGAAGCAAATAAAGCAAGTAAATGTTCATGTGTTAGAGGTAATTGGGATACCTTTGGAAGGAAATCCTAAATCACTGACTCATTGGTCTCATGCGTGAAAAAAGTTCAAGGGTAACTATCTAAATGGAGGAAGTAACTTTCTTAGGGAGGGAGATAGAATTTGTTTATGGTTTGTTTCCCTTTCCAGAGGTGGTTTGGATTTAAGAAACTTAATTAAGAAGAATGAAGTTTGAAGGGTTAGTTCTCTTTGATACTGGATCATGGTCTTTTTCTTCTTCTAAACACAGATTTGAAAAAAAAAAGAAAAAATAATAATTAAACCAATAATTTGTTTCAATAAATTGAACATTAAAATACAGAATTTTAATTCGAAAGAGAGATCTTTCTTTGAAGTTACGGAGTAACTTCTATTGAAAAGCAAGTTGATTAAAAGTAATTGCATCAAAGTGTATGTTTCATAACATTGCCATTCTGCTGGGGACGATAAAAGAGCAAAAGGAACATTGACATGTTCGTTGTCAAGTCATCTTCATGGGCAAAAAAGTTCAGCTAAATAAACTAGATATATATCAAATAGTTACTAGTATGAGGAGGCAATCTAGCAGATAAATTGTGCACTATTAAGAATCCTCAATCTTGTAAATTCGAGCATGATGACCTAAGTCTCAAAAAGAAAGTAAAAACCAAAATGAAATAATTGTGCACTATTTCTTTCCCACTCTTGAGTCATGTTCTAGGTCCCTTAGCTGGTTAAGTTCATAATTGTATTTTTTTTTTTTTATGCTTTCTACTTCTAGCTTAGGGAGGAATTACTTCTGAAAGAAATTGATAGCGCTAAACTATTTATAGCCATCGTTTTCCAAACCTATTGATTTTGAACTTTGATAGGATCATGACTACTTTTGGAATATCTTGCAATCTAATCACTAATAATAATGTTGCCCTAAATTGTAAGTTAGCTACAAATTAATTACTGAATGTCAAGATCTTCTAAAATATAAAATCCCATGTGGCTACATAGTTACTCTTCATTATATGAGTTCTGTTGKTACTTTCTAACAAAAGGTGCAATTATAAACATAGTACACAAACAACAAAAGGTATATTTTGTAGTCACCATYGATAAAAAAAATCAATATTTTTTTTAAATAGCACCTTTTTCAAAGGTTTCTAGCAACCTTCGTAGAAAAAGTTAATAATTTCATAGTTTTTTCGAAGGTTTTTCGAAACCTTCAATTAAAGATCATATATTTTTCGAATGATTCAAATATTTGTTGATAAATGTATTGCTTTTCAAAGGTTTTCAACGACCTTCGATAAAACATTGAATAATTTTTGAAGGCCTTCAAAATACCTTGGATAAAAGATTATCTTTTTTGAAGATTTTTAATAACCTTTCATAAAAAACATGTATAATTTCCAAAGGTTTTCTAAAAACCTTCGATAAAATATCATATATGTTTCAAATGTTTAAAATATTTGTTGATAAATGTATTGTTTTTCAAAGGTTTTCAATTACCTTTACAAAATAGTGAATAATTTTCAAAGGTCTTTCAAAATAACTTCAATAAAGGTTAACCTTTTTCGAATGTTTTTAATAACCTTTGAGAAAAATGCATAATTTTCGAGAGTTTTCTATAAACCTCTGATAAAATATCATATATTTTTTTAGGGTTGCACATATTTGTTCATACATATACTGTTTTTCAAAAGTTTTCAATAACCTTCGATAAAAGTTGGTCGAAACAGTCCCATTTTCTTGTAGATATGAATAACCTATTTGTATTAATTTTTTAATTTTAGATGTACACATAATTTATGAGACTGATTAGAGAGTTGCTTTTTTACTATTAGTGTGGCTACAAATGGGACATTCAAAGCCCATTTGGTAAGTTATCCTCTTTTTATTTCTTGAGAAACAGATTTTGTTGGATAACTCATCATGTTTCTCGTTTCTAAATTTTGAGAAACATTTCCAAAAAATGGTAAAATTTTTAGAACTCTAAAAGTAGTTTCGTTTTTGTTGTTTCCGTTTTTTTTCTAATGTTTAGGAGAACTATTTATGAAATAAATAGTGTATTTTTCACATTGATTCCTGGATGTGGTCTGTTGGCACCAACTTCCTCGTATTTTTGTTTCTTTTTCTTTTTTACAAAAAAAACAAGAAATTACCGAACGAATTTTTGTTTGTAGTTCTAAAAAAATTAGAAACAAAAAATAGAAAACAAGAAAAGAGACCATTACCAAACAGGCATATAACTCAAATGACAATGATAACCCCCTGGATTTGAGTTAAATACTACATAGTATGGTAATTGTTTAAAAAGGTAGTGTTTGGCCCATTGGTTGAATCTTTAACCTTTGTTCGTGCCCTTCCTTCCGTGCTTGGAGTTCGATTCATAGTAGCAGTGTTTTTTAGTAGTAGTGTTCGAAACCTTAAAAATTTAAGCAACAAAAAAATTAACTATAATTTAGTTTTTATCTAAATTCTATCAATTATTTCATACCATAAATATATATTTTCGAACTCATTTAAAAACAAGAAAATTTTTTTCAACCAATTTTCAAATGAAAATCTATCAAAGAGTAAAATTAGCAACACAAGTGAAATTTCAGCACTTATCTAAGTGTGATGTGCAAATTGATACATACCGCTACGTTCAAGTGTAAAATTGATTTTTTTATTATATTTATATGCATTCGTGCCCCTAACATGAACTCCTGCAAACTAGATATATATTAACTATATAGTTTATTATTTCTTTATAATATTCACATTTTCTATATGCTTGTTATTTGCATGGTTGCCATTATTGCAATCAATGTTTAAATATAGTTGTTGGCAAAATTGTTAAAGTCTCAATTTTATGTACATATCATAAAATATGGATATGATGTTTATGATGGGATTTTTTTTAACATTTTTTTTAATTAAACTATTTTTAAAAATAATGCTGATTTATTGAAAAAAAGGAAAAAAATTGCATTATTGGAAACTTATTCCAAAAATAATGTTGTTGTAGAAAACGTGGGGCTTGGTGGTCTCTTGAAGAGACGACCACTGCATGATGGACACGTGTGGTCTTAAAACCCTAACCCCACTTGCCCCATTTGTGCCCCAACTTTTACCCCACTTTTTGTCTTCTTCGATGTACCACCCCTCTCCCCCCCCCTCCCGGCCGCTGCCAAGACTTGCCGCCGTTGTCGCCGCTCCCATTTGCTGTCGTCGACACTCCCGCCGTCGATGTCGTCTGTCGTCCATCGCTCACTGTAAGTTTTTTTTATTTTTATTTTATATAAAGTAACATTATTTTGTTTTTGTTTTTTTTAAGGGACCACTTCTTTCCCACTTTCCCGGAATTACAAGGACCACAAGGCATTTATGTTTTGTATATTATTTTATATTATGTATTTATATGTCATATTTTTTTATTCGGATTTATTTAAATATAATTAATATAAAATGTAAGGATGTTGTGTTTATATGTTCTGTTTTTTATTTGGTTTTATCTTAATTAATTTATTAGATTTTATTTACTAATATAAATTAGTTTTATAATTTTGTAAATTGATTTAAATTAATTGTTAATTAATTAAGACTCAATTAATTAATGCACATTTATTTTTTATAATTAGTTATATGTCTTGAGTATTTTTTTATTAATAAATTTAGGTAATTATAATATTATACTTTTTTGTATTACAATTAAAATTAGATTATTTGATTAGAATAGTTAGATTTAATTAAAAACTTAATTGAAGATCTTTTTTTCCAATTTCGGATTTAAATGGCAGCTAAATGTTTAGCGATTGTATTGTATACGAATGGAGGTACTATTGATGGTGTAAATGAAGTTGGTTATGATGGACCGTCAAGTGGAGGTTTTACTGTGTATAGTGGTATCGAATTTGAACATTTTGTTGAAATGGTTAGACTGTCTCTGAAGGTAGATCTGAGCAGGAATAAGTTAGACCTTGTCTATAGATACCCTAATCAAACACCATCACGATCAATTAAATACATTCTCATTCCATTGGAGAACCAGAATACACTGAATTTAATGTTCTCAATTGCACCGCCATGTCCACCATTAGTGGAATTATATGTGAATGTTAGGAATATAATGAATGTCCCATTGGACATCGAGGGACCTAGCCAATGTATTGACCCTAGTAAAAGTCTTAATCCTGAACCTGAGTTAATTGTGCCTCCAATGACTAATTTAGATGAAGATATGGATTTAACTGCTGAGAATAAGTTTATAGAACTCAAGACGACAACAGATGATGAGTTTGATGAATTGGACCTCGAGGGGAACATGATATCCCATCTCCAACATTTAATGACATAGACATTGACACGATTAATATCAATGCAGAACATGATTGTATGATTCAACCAATGGCTGCTGAAATGATATGTTGTACAAAGGGTTCAGTTGTAAGGATAAACGAACTATGCAACATATCGTGAAACATTTTGCTGTGAAGAGTCACCATCCTTACGAAGTTGTAGAGTCCGCACCATCCAAATGGACGAATAGATGTAAGAAGTGGCAAGATGGATGCAAATGGCGACTTCGTGCGATTCTCAATAAATCTTATAACCTATGGGAGATTACAAAATGTGTAGACCAACATTCTTGTTTGTACTCAGAATTCAATCAAAGTCATACTCAATTGAATTCGAATATGATAAGCATAGCATTTTGTGATACAATGAGAGCTAATCCTTCTACAAGTATTTCGACACTTCAAGATTTGATAGAGGAAAATTTTGGATATCATGTTCCTTATAGGAGGGTTTGGGAAGGAAAAACAAAAATTTTGACTCGTATTTTTGGTGACTGGGATAAATCATATCAACTTCTACCACAGTGGATGTACATGTTAAAATACACTAATCTAGGAACAATTGTCGAATGGAAAATTAGAAATTATGGACAATCAGGTAACAGCATTCTTCATTCTGTATTCTGGTCATTCGATCCTTGCATTGAAACCTTTCAAAAGTTTCGACCCGTGCTTCAAATAGATGGTACTCACCTATATGGAAAGTATAAGGGGGAGCTATTGATTGTAACATCGGTCGATTCAAATGGACATTTGCTACCTCTTGCTTTTGCCATTGTGGACGAAGAGAGTCGTGAGAACTGGGGATGGTTTTTAAAAAACCTATGAAAAGTTGTTACACATGAAGAGATATGTCGTATTTCAGACCGACATGGGGGTATTATCTCTGCTATTAACAATATAGATAATGGTTGGACCGGACCGAAATCACATCACAGATTTTGTCTACGACATGTTTCTAACAACTTCAACCATAAATACAACTATGCATAATTGAAAAAAATGGTTTATCGTACTGGTTCTCAATTCTAGATTCGGAAGTATAACAAGGACGTGGAAGAAATTAAATTACAAAATAGCTCTTGTATGGATTTCTTCCACAACATTGGGGTTGAGAAGTGGACCTATCACATGATGGTGGGTATAGATATGGGTGGATAACAACCAATCTTTCAGAATGCATTAATGGAGTCCTCAAAGGAGCTCGAATGTTACCCATCACTACAATGGAGGAACTTACATTCTACTGATGTGTAAAATATTTTGAGAAGCAAAGGGAGGAGACAAGAGATGATTTGAGTAGAAATGAAGAATACACAAGGTATTATTTAGGTTGTTGTTTAATGTTCTTTATTGTGTAAATAATGTTAACTTACATTATCAAGCTAAACAGGTATGCTTACGATAAGCTTGTTAGATGGGCGGCGAGATCCACGAAACACACTGTAGTTCATTATGATCGAGTCGTTGGTGTGTTTCATTTGAAAACAAATCATCATTATTACAATTCAAAAGGTGGGAACATACAAATAGTGAGAATAACCGCCGTAGAACCGTAGAACGTTCATGTACATGCAACAAGTGGCAAACATATGGATTATCATATTCTCATTTAATGGCAGTTTGTTCACACCTAAATTTTAAGTACGAAGACTATATTGAGGATTGTTACAAGCTTTCAAAGTACGCTGAGTCTTACGCTCCTCAATTTGAGCCCATCCAACATGAAGATTATTGGATCGCTCATCCAAACATGCCTATTTTGCACGCCGATCCAACTTTATTGAGACTGCCTGGAAGATCAAAGAGTTCTCGTATTCACAATGAGATGGATTTGAAAGAACCAAGTGTTCAACAAAGATGTGCGATTTGTAATCAACTTGGCCACAATCGAAGAGAATGTCATTCGAGACGACAGGGAGCACCATCATAGTTTGATATTTATTGTTGGAGTTTGATATTTACTGTTGGAGTTTATGTTAATTTATTTGTTAGTGTAATTTCTCTTTTAATTTAAACTGTATGTGGTTGTAATTTGATATTTATTATTGGAGTTTGATGCTTTTATGATGAATCTTTATAAACGTTGTGGTTCTAATTTGATCTTGTAATTTTGATTTTGTTGGAGTTTGTCAAACTAATGATTATTTATGGTATTAGATTATGGAACTAGATCCAGGTCCTACCGATCGATCTATATTGTATGCACAAGCTCGACATCGATCCGAATTAGTTTGGCAAGGTCAATGTAATGAGGAGTTGCATTACCAACGTAGAGAGGCAGTATTGAATCGCTCCATCTCGCTCCATCCTCTAATTAAGCATGCATTACGTGCTTTTGGATTTTACGGGTTTGCTAGAGTGAAATTCATCCAATTAGATTGGCATTTGATAACCGCGCTTGTAGAACGATGGAGGCTGGAGACTCATACATTCCAAATGCCGGATGGAGAGTGTACCATCACTCTACAGGATGTAGAGGTGCAACTTGGGTTACCAGTAAATGGTGAGCCCCTTATCGGTCCCATTAATTATGATTGGAAAGGCATCGGTCAACAATTACTTGGGGTGACTCCAGATGATCGACACATCAGAGGTTCTAGGTTGAGTTTACCTTGGCTAGCTTCTCAATTTTGTAACCTGAACGATGATGCAGATGAGGAAACCATTGCCAGATACGCACGTGCCTATATTATGCAGCTTATCGGTAGTAGCCTATTTGCCGACAAGTCTAACAACTTGGTGCATTTGATGTTCCTTCCACTGCTATCAGATTTTGGGGTAGCTGGACGTTTTAGTTGGGGTGGAGCATGTTTGGCATGGTTGTACCGAACTTTGTGCAAAGCGTGTCGCTCTGACTCACGTGACATTGTCGGCCCAATTATACTTCTTCAAGTATGGTCTTGGGATCGGTTTCCAACGATGGCTCCACAACATCGTCACATCTCCAATCACGAGCTTGTGGATCTACCATTAGCTGCCCGGTATGTTGATATAACTATTGAATTGTTTTACACATTTAATTGTTCTACTGAAATAATTGTTCACTTATAATATTGTTGTAGATGGAGGGATCAATTTTGTGTTACAGAAGTATCTACACATATTTTGATCCAATTTAGATACATGTTGTACATCTTGTCCCCTTGTTTGGTACGTTTTCAAATTTTTAAAATTTTAAGTATATATCGATTTACAATTAATTACACGTTTTATTTATTACGATTTCAGATAATCTGGGAGCCATATAGTAAGGAATTTGCAAGCTTACCTGACTACTGTATCAGTGGACATGATGTATGGTGCACTGTAAGTCCACTCATATGCTTTCATGTCGTTAAGTGACATCATCCAAATAGAGTTACAAGACAATTTGGTATGAAACAAGCAATTTCACAAGTGTCCAGTTGGGAACCAAGGATACATGACATAGACATTCGGGATAACACATGGCAAACTGCATCTTTCGTAGCGAGGTGGCGCGTGCATAGAGATTATATTATTATAAATCCTCCCATGGACGATGATGGTGCTTGCGATCCATAATACATGAGTTGGTATTTATCAATAACTAGACGTTATCTTACTCGAAAAGCAGCATCATTTGGTGCTACGGTACAAATTTTAATTAGGTTATATAAACTATTCGAATTTAAATATATATTTATGAATTTTTAATTTTTAATTTCGTGCTATGGTACAATTTTTAATTTTTTCTATGTAGGTTGCGTGTTTCGAGCAAATAAGTATTATCTCGTCATCAGAAAATATTAATAGGTAGTGTAACGTTGGCGGTAGACATCTTCAAAGCCTTCATCAGATGTATAACGTGTCTACTCCAGCTCGTGGCCCTAGGCTTAGAGGACGTCGTCAAGTAGATCAAGATGCTCCAATAGAGCTTGACGATCCTGTACCTGAAGTTATCTATCATAACGTCGAGGACATTCCACCGTTTACACAGACACAAGATGATGCAGGTTCATCGACGCCTATGTTCATGATACCGACTCCTGGTTCATAAAATTAATATTATGAATTGAGTTTAAATAAAAAATTTTGTAAATTAAAAAATAAATTTTATATATAAGAATAAATAAATAGATGGATAAATTAATAAAGTTACTAGAAGAAAAAATAAAATATATAATTTAGTTTATATAAATAATATTATGAATCTTGTTTAAATAAAAATATTTTGTAAATTAAAAAAATTATATATTCAAAAATAAATAAGTATAAATTAATTAAAAAAAGGAATGTTGTTAATTAAAAAAGGGCAAGAGACGACCACATGGGATGGTCATCTCTTAAAGAGCGACCATCTCAAGTTTAATTAACGTGGCGTCAGATAGCGTTATTTTTGGAATAAGTTTCCAATAATGCAATTTTTTCCTTTTTTTCAATAAATTAGCATTATTTTTAAAAATATTTTAATTAAAAACAATATTAAAAAATCTGTTTATGATGATATATATATCTAAGCAAATCATAATAATTAAGAAATTTACTAAAAGCTACGAGCTAGCTAAGCTGTTAGGATATGGCTACTCTTCTCAATATCTTTCCTCTATCTCCATATTTGTTGTATTAGAGAAATTTACTAAAAATGTTTAAATTAATAAAGAAACATTTTAACCTCATACATATATTGGAAATTTCTATTAAAGAAAATACTTAGGTCATGACTGATCATCACCTATCTGACCAATATTGAAAATTTTACAACTCATTATTTAAAAGAAAAATTCTATATTTTTACATTTATTTATCTTAATTGGCAATCATTAGTTTTCACATCTAAAACCTTATAAGTATTTTCCTTCTATTATTATTCCCCTTAGAGCCACACACAATTACATCAATAGGGCTCGTCAAGTTAGTTTAGTTGTGGCTTCCACACTATAAATGGTACTTTTTTTTTTTGCATACGACTATTTTGAGATATGGGGATCAAACCTCTAACCTTGAAGGAAAGAGTACATGTCAATTATTGAGCTATGTTCATGTTGATAAAAGATACTTATTATATTTTGATATATCACCGGCTAAACATACGAACAATATTCTATTTTCTTTTTTAAAATTTTGGCATTTGTCACATGGAAAAGCATTTTAGTATTATATTAAAACAAGAAAATCGAAAACCTCAAGCTTTAGAAAAGTAAAACGCTTAAGATACTTTGATTATCTAAAGCTGATATTCCAGGGTCAGGCATATTAAATCATAAGAATGAAGAACATAAGAAGAATGATCTAGGATGGATTCATTAAACTACATAGCTACGTTATTGCAAATTGGACAAACTTTCTATCCACGAAAGATCTTCCACAACTAAACACCTCATTACTAAAACTCTCCAGAATAACTGAAATATCTGTAGATACCATAATTGAGTATTGGTTTTTCCATGGCAACTATCAAAGGGATTTAGAGATGATAGGTATCCACCCAATAAGCTCGTACTTAATGAAAAGTCTATGAACCCACTTAATTATAGATGACTCCAATTGGCCCATGAAATAGTTTAATAGTATAATTATATGAGGCGATGGTGGGAATGACCAAAATAAATAAGACGTTTTAAAAAATGACCAAATATATTAGATATTACATAAATGGTTATGCGTGACATTTTTTTTAATCATAAATAAATATGTTAGATTAGTATATTCGTGTAACAAATTAGGTATATATGATTTTTTTTATAAAACAAATAGCAAAAACAATGGTCCTAATGGTAGGGAATCAACCGTATCTAATAACACAATCAAATAATGAAAAATTAAATTAAAAACCTTAACTTTAATTTAAAATGGATAGAAATCAAATTTTGAAATTATAAAAAATGCCACCAAGCCATAATAAGAATACTATTATTATCTTTTTCTAAAAACATATATATATTTGTAGATTTGTATTTGTATTTAACTAAGGTTGGGTGGGTGAAATTATAATTTACATCAATTTTAAAAAACAATTGTTATATTTATAAACCTTGAAGAAGGGCAAGCATTTGTCAGTCGACCGTGACACAAACCGATTCACCGCAGCTATTCTTCTATTCAAACACTATAGTTGTTTCAAGTTCTTTGGAGGCTCTATGCCTAGCATAGCTCGGATTTTCTCTGGGTTTGCCTCAATTCCTCTTTGGTGAACCATGAAGCCAAGGAACTTACCTAAAGAGACTCCGAAGGCGCACTTAGCTAGATTTAGCTTCATGTCGTATCGTCGTAGTACTTCAAAGGCTTCTTTCAGGTCGGTAAGATGCGACCTAGCCTTCTTGCTTTTAATAAGCATGTCGTCAACATATACTTCCATGTTACGACCAAGCTGCATGGCGATCATCTTGTTAACCATGTGCTGATAGGTTGCACCTACGTTCTTGAGGCCGAAAGGCAAGACCTTGTAGCAGTAAAAGGCCCTGGTCGATAATGAACATAGTATGTCGCTAGTCAGATCCATACATATTAATTTGATTGTAACCTGAATATGCGTCCATGAAAGTCAGCAGCTCGTGCTCGACTGTCGCGTGTACTAGTTGATCTATTCTCGATAATAGAAAGCTATCTTTAGGACATGTTTTATTTAAGTTAGTGAAATCTACACACATACGCTATTTACTATTTGATTTTTTAACTAAGACRACGTTACAAAGCCAGTCGGGATAGAGAATTTAATTTATGTATTCAGCTCGCAATAATTTGTTCACCTCTTCAATAATTACAACACTCCTCTCACTATTTATAAGGTGCTACTTTTGCTTTACGGGTCGGTGGGAGGAATCTCTGTTAAGTCGGTGAACCATGATTTTTGGATCGATGTCGTGCATATTCTCATGCGACCAAGCGAACACGTCAGCATTGGTTCTCAGAAAGTCGATCAGCTCAGCTCGGTCCTTGGCCCCCAGCATGGTTTCGATGCTCACTTGTTTTGTCGGAACTGAGTAACAGAATTAGCTCTAACTCTTCTGCAAGCATTCCTCTGTTCAGATCGGGTTTGTCTGTTGCCAGCTCTTTCTAACCCATGATGGCGGCGTAGGTGTTCGACCCCTTTAGGGCAGCAGCGTAGCATTCACGTGAAGTCTTCTGCTCACCCCGAACGATCCTAACCCCCTTGGGAGTAGGATACTTCATCATCTGATGATATGTCGACGACACAGCTTCTAAGGTATGTAGAATTGGACGGTCGAAAATGGCGTTGTAAGTCAACTTGTCGTCGAATATTACGAACTCAACTACCAGGCTAACCTAGATTTCTCCTTCTCTAAGCGAGATGGGGAGCTCAATACAACCTTCTGGACTTACACTTTCCCTGGAGAATCTGACTAGCGGTGTTAGACTCTTCTTCAGCTGAGCTCGGCCCCAACCGAGCGCCTTGTAGGTGGACAGTGTTAGTATATTTACTGAAGCACCACCATCTACGAGGACCCTGCAAATAGTGATATAATCAATCAAAGGGGCAATGACCAACGTATTATTGTGAGGGAGATGCACGCTCATGTCCTGCCTCCCTAGCGAGCTCCTTGCGCTTGTGACCTGACTGGCCACCGTTTGGCCCTTGTGGATCSTATTGATCACGAGAGGTCGATCTTCACGCTTGGGAGGGGTTCTTGACCTTTCCCTCTTCTGCTGGAAGGATTAGAACTTTCTTCTTGGTCTCGCTTATCGATATACTTTTTGAAGTACCTTGTCGAATCAGCCCTTCAATTTGTTGCCTCAGGTCATAATAGTATGAGGTGTAATGGCCATGATCCCTGTGGTACCTGCAATATTTTGACTTGTCGCGCTGTTCGAGATCTTTTTGCATCTTTCTCGACTCTGCCAGCAAATCCAAGTTTAAATCTTGGATGTTGGCCAATATTTCAGACAAAGGGACCCGAAGTTGTGTGAACGTGCTGAATCTTTGAGGTTTGTCGCTCTTTTGGTCATCTTGGCGACCATAGTCAGGTCGGCGAAAAGTATTACCGCCATTTCCACCATTGCCATTCTTCTTCTCATCCTTCTTCTTCTCAGACTTAGAAGGCGAACCCTTCATCGAGTACTTATCTTCCTTGGACATCATAATGTCCTCAACTTCAATAAATTTCGTTGCCCGGTCCAAGCAACCTTTCAAGGTCGGCTTGGGCTTCTTTGCTAGTGACCAACTTAACTTTTCATGTGTCAAGCCGTTGTAGAAGGCAGACCGAGCTAGCAGGTCGGTGTAGTTCTCGACCTTAATTTGCTCCGAGAGGAAGCACTTGATGTAGTCCCTGATTGGCTCCTTCGGCTTCTGTCAGATTGAGAAAATGTATGTATCAGAATGCTTCACATCCTTGTCGGTCGCGAACTGAGCCACAAACACTTTGCGCAGCTGCTTCCAGCTCGAGATTGAATAGGGGCCAGTAGTTTGAACCACTTCCTCATTGGTCCTTGCAGAGTTATGGAGAACGCCCTGCACTTTATTGCGTTTGAGTATGCGTTAAAGTCCATGATGGACTTGTAAGTCTCGACATGGTCGACTAGATCCTTTGTCCCATCATACTTGTTGAACATCGGAAGTTGGCTCTTCTGCGAGATGGGGGCATTTAAGATGTCTTGCACCAAAGGTGGCTCATCCAACTCATTATCTTCTGTGAACTTTCCGAATTTCCTCAGGTTTCCCTTTAGCTCGCTCACCAGCTCCCTTTTCAGCTGGTCGAACTCTACCTGGAAGCTCATATTGCCTAGATTCCTCTAGATGCTCCTTCTCAAGGTCTACACGCTTTGGACCTCGAGTCTTGCTTTGACCAACAACCTTGAAACGCTGAGGTGAGAGTTCAGGTCAGAGATCATCCGACCTTAGTAGGTCGTTGCCTCTCAGGACCAAATTTAGAACTTGAACCTCATCTCGCTTTTTCTGAGGATTCTCGCCCTTCTTCTCTTTCCCTTTCTTCGGGTCACGCTAGAGCTCGGTAGCGAGACCCCTGCATTAAGCAATCCCTGGATCATGGCCTTCAGGTGTGCTCGCATTTTAGCCAACTGTGACTGCATCTGCTCAGACGACGACACCTCCACGGGTGTGGACTTGGTCTTGCGAGCGTCTGCTCGGGTCTTCAGCTTCTTCGAGAGTGGTGGGCGTTCTAACTCCTTTCCTGGTCTGTCATTGGGCAGGTCACGATCTCCGTTCTCATTCTCATTGCTTCCAGAACGGGAACCATTTTCTTTAGCCATTATTAGAGTACAAAAAGCTTACTGCATCGAATCCACAAACGATGTTAAATGTTGATGTTGTTTTCCAACCGAGCTCACACGTCGATGACGAGCTGACGTGGATGAATAGTTGAGGTGCTCACAAGTGAACCTGCGTAAGGAACAAACACTCTGACGCCCAAATCAATGCGAGATCAAATGTCTTAGGTCGTTCTCAGAAAGAATTGCATACCTGGTGTATGGGAGGAGTGTTCCTTTTATAAGCAAGCGGGGGGTGACAAGGCCGTTAGGTTGTTACGACATGCGGTTACGACTATCAGGCCTCCCAGACTGGTGGTCAGATCTAAGGTCGGAGTCCTCAGGTCGGTTATAATTCCATATGATCAGCTCAGTTCGGTCCAGAGCAACTCGTTGAGCTCCGATGAGTTATTTACGGTGATTGGGTTGACCAGTGAGATTATACTTACACGTGTCAATTTATTTTTGACAAACAACAATTGTAATAATAATATAGAAATCACAAATTAATTGACAAGAAATGAAATTAAGACTCAAAATTACAAAAATATTACAGGAAAAATTATATATTTAGCCCTAAAATAAACAATGAGGAGTAGAGGAGCCTTTCTTTGAGAGGTTTGAGATTCCTTAAATAAGTGTGAATATTTTTCAATTCCTCTATGACATGGGAATTAAATTAATTTACCCGTCAAAATTTTAAATATCAGTGTTGATGGAAATATAGAATTCTCAATTTTATGAAACATCAATTAGAATATAAATGAAAAATGATATTTTCAAAAGAAAAAATTATAAAAATTTAAAAAACCATAATAAATATATATTTGGAACTATTTAGTCATTGACTTCTACGTTTTTTTTTTAGGATTTACAAATGCCAATAAAAAAAATTTTAAAGTTTAAAAATGGTTGAGAATATCATTACGACCTTTTAAAAATAATAAAAAAAACCTTTGAAAAAGGTATTTGACAACATTAATTAATGACAACTAATTTAACCATTATTGAATATTTGTAACTTTAAAAATATTAATTTTTAAAAGAGAACTGAAACCTTTGAAAAATATTAATTTTTGAAGGAAAAGTTGATTTTAGACACTTTTTGAAGGTTGAGTTAATCTACGAAAAAAGATTTATTGAAGGTTTATTTCATGTTTTTCCACCGATAGGACTTTTAAAGATACTCAACTTTTTTATAGTGTTTCAATTAATAAATACAACTTTTATATAAGTTAAAAATTATTAATTATAATATTATGTCTATACTATAATGGATAGGTATATTATATATTGATTTTTTTATATTTTGTCAATTTTTTTATATTGTAAAATCAATTCAACCATCATGTTTGTATCATGTCGGTGTCAAATTATGAGCATTAGAAAATGTCAACCTATGACAGCATATCAATTCGTTTGTTTTTTCTTTTTCTTTTCTTTTTTATATATCATGTGGGGATGAGAGTTTAAATTCGCAACCTCTTGGTTTGAGATATGCGTCAATTACCGCTGAGCTATGCTCTCTTACATTATTCTCTAGTGGCTAATGAATTGTATAGTATATTCCAAACCTTCAGGGTACTTGGACGGCTATTTAAAATTTTTTATTTTATTTTTCATAAATTCTACGTGTTTAACAAACAAAAGAATTATATATTTAAGAAGTTCTAATGATTAGATGATTTTCTTAATTTTCATTTTAATCTTTTATAAGTTTTAGTTCTGTCTTTATTGTCATAAAAAAATTATAATTTAGGTTCTATCTTTATGTATAGAAATACTATTTTGATATTGTTGATGCAGAAATTTGGCCTCTTGGGATTCCGTCAAATTCGCATCAATCTTCAAGAATAAAAGGGATCGACGAGACCTGCAAAACAGAATAGCATTAAAGATCTGTGTGGCTCTTGCCACACGGGCTCCGATACTTAAGTCAGAATCGGAGTAGTTGAGTATAAAGTGTAAAGTGTTGTGGGCATATCTTTAGTGTTTGGCTTACTTCCCTAGGAGTTGAATCTTGATCCCCCTCTAGAGATTGTTGAATTCGAATCCTGATACATCTAGTAAATTTGGTTATCTGAATCTGGAGAGAATCTTGAGGCAATCAGGATATCTTCTCATTTTGAATATATAATATCTTCTCCTTTTGAATATAGAATATCTTCTCCTTTTGAATATAGAATATCTGAATCATAAAGCCATCAAGATATCTCTCATTTTGAATTCCTTAGGGAATTTGAATGGTAGAAAATTGAGATTTTCTCATCTATAACAGATATTAAGCTAATACTATTTTGATATTAAGTTTCAGCTTTCATTTACTTTGGTTATTATACTTTCAAAATCTTGTATTTTAAATTTTGGTTCATTTTAGTTCTTGTACTTTTAAAATATTTGTTTATATGCCCTTTATACTTATAAAAAGTGACCATTTTGGTTCCTATTTTTAACATTTTAACATAAATTCTACACATAGCAAAAGCTCTTTAATATAAAGTTATGGTTACATTTCAAGAAATATGTTGCATGTAGTGTCATGTTGAAATTGTGATAGAAAAAAAATGATATTAAAAATAAAGTTAATGGATCAAAATAGTCACGTTTTAAAAGTATAGGGATGAAAATACAAAAACTAAAATGATCCAAAGTATAAAGTTTAATAACCAAAATGAACCAAAGTTAAAAATACTAAGATCAAAATAATATTTTAACCATGTTTATAATATATTTTATAGTGAGTTGGTAATTCAGACTCTAAATGTCGATGGCTCAATTTTTTGGGAATGTTCATAGAAATATCAATAAAATATCAACGTTGATAGATATTTCTAAAAAAAATATAAAAATAAAAAATTCATAACAAATATTTAAATTAACAATTAAATATTTTATCTTTTTAAATAAGTATGGGCATCTAGAAATAATATTTATAATATAACCCAACTTTTGAAAGTTTTTTTTTTAACTGATGTTGATATCATATAGATGTTATTTTATTTTTCTTTTATTTACTTTCACTCCTGAGAGTGTTTGTATCTTTAAACAATTTTTGCTCCTTCTCATAACTTCATTGAAATATTCGTATTCATATCTTGTTTTTTTTTATTTAGTTCCTGAAAATGTGTTGGGTCAGTAGAGTATGCAAACAAAGTCCCACATTGGTTAGCAAAAGAAATGATCGAGTGAACATAAGAGATACAATTATCTCTATTGGGATGAGGCTTTTTGGGTGAAACCAAAAGCAAAGTTGTGAGGGTTTACTACTACAAAACTAGTCTTCCATGACAGTTATGAACAATAAAAAAGTTTGGGGAAAAACTGTCACAAATTGTTGGGGCATGTTTTTTTTGGGAAAAAAAGTACTTTTCGGATTTTTTAAATTTTATGACAGTTTTTAACTGTCATGAAAATTGAAATTTTTTCTTTCATTCGACGACAGTTAAAAATTGTCATGAAATGGTAGAGGCGCCATTTTAGCTGGAAAACATGCAAGTTTTCGGATTTTGTATAAGTTTGTGACAATTTTTAACGGTCACGAAAAATGGAATTTTTTTTAATGATAATTAAAAATTGTCACCAAATGGTAGAGGCGCGATTTTGGCTAGGAAAACGATAATTTTCATATTTTATATAATTTTGTGACAGTTTTAACTGCCACAAAAACTGGAATTTTTTCTTTAATTCAATGACAGTTATTATTATTATTTTTTGTTTCAGATTTCATTACAATTAAAAAAACATAATATATAGTCTTGCCATCCTTTTTAGAATTCAAGTACATTTTTTAACCATCACAACTTTATTTGACCATTTTAGAAATCAACCGTATCGCACTAGGAAACAAGGATCGACCTAGTCTGATTAGAGCGGTAGGTCAAGGTATTACAAAAAGGCAATATTTTAATAAGGGATTAGTACATTGATGGGCTATTTAAAGATCCTAATTATATAAAAGGATAGAATGTATTGAATTTACACATTTGTCATGTATCAACCTTATTTAATAGAGTACACATCACATAAATTACTTAAATACCCTATTGTATCTACAAATTAATTTTAAATTCATTTTAAGATGCAGAATTGATTAATTGAAATGTTATAATTTTGATCCCATAATTTTAGGTTAATGAAACTTTCCAAAACAAATTAAAACACCCAAACATTAAAAAGAAAACCCTAAATTCCCCAAATTTGAAAACCTCCCAAAATATCCCCAAATCTCGTCTAAAAATCTCCCAAAAGAAAGAAACAAAAAAAAATGAAACATCCATTTGACAGAGGCTTTTGTAAGAAAGAAATTGACAAAGATTTGAACAATATCCTGAAATCCTCCAAAATTTGAAAACCTTCAAAAATCCCTAAAATCCAAAAATAACAATCGTCCAGACCAGGACCCTATCTACAAAACTATAAGATATATGTGTATATATCTTATACTATATATAAGATATATACACATATACAATATATACTCATCTATACGAATATAATCAGGAATACTAAGACTATTGAACTTTATAAGCTTTACTATTCCATGATTCAATACCTTGTATTTACATCATCTATGTCTAGACTCTCTATATCGACTCATGTTCTAAATCATGTTCACATCCCTCTTTAATGTCATAAACTTATCCTTTCAATTTATCATTTCAATTTTCTTTTCCTTTCTCTTTGTCTTTCCCCTGGAAATGAATCAATCATAAATTCTGGATAATAATTTTGAGAATTTGATAAGTAATAACTCGAGGGATAATCGCAATATCCTTATTTCTTTCAATGAGTTTGCTCAAGATACAACTTCATTTTGATACAAGCGGAGCATCAAGCATATGTGGATATCTTCAAACATATGACAGCGAATGAATGCTAGAGTAATAAGAATCAGTCTGCAAATGATCACTTCTTTACATAATTTCATCATATTTATCTTGTCTCAAAAGCACGTGTTTGGCCAAGAAAAAGAACACAAGAAAAAAAGCAAAAAAACAAAAGAAAAAGAAAAAAGAGAAAGAGAAACGCCATGACAAGACTTATTTTGTATAATTTGGATCAATAAATGTAAGTGAATTTATCATTACATTTATGAGATGCCGAGATTTTTTGGACAAACTGAAGTTGCAAAAGAGTGAATTATTCGCCTTTTATAAATCAGTGTTGTGTACTAATAGACTTGCTTTCATCTCATGCTTGTAAAAGATTTATCAAATTATTGAAGCAAAGTTATCATGCTCGCAAAAAAGTCATCAAGTTACTGGGATAACATCATTGAGCTCACAAAAGATTCATTAAGTTGAAAGTTGTCTTGTCATACCCTATTTTATGCAAAAGGTTTGTCATATTGGGGCAAAGTTGTTTTGAGCAAAGATCCTCAAGCTGTAAAAAAGTTGCAATTGTCATTTTATTTTGTTTAAAAGATCACACAAATTGGGGTAATCACCAAAGTCGGGAATTCAAAACTTCATCTTTGCATCTTTGGTGAAAGAGCGCTCGATCAGTTAGCTCACACTCTTTCAAGGGTGGTTGCTTCTATGCAAACCTCCTGACTATTTCTACACCCTTACCTCCTTTATCACTGAGCGATCATTTAGGGGTCTTAGCTGATGATCCGGGTTGTTTCCCTCTCAACGATGAAGCTTATCCCACATCGTCTCACTAGCCAACCTTGACCCTTGTTATTTTGACATCGTATATAGTATTAACAGTTTGCCTCGATTTTGTACCGCTCTCATGACCAGCACCGAAACAGTGCTTTACCCCTAGATGTCCAGTCAACTGATGCGCCTCAACGCATTTCGGGGATAAACAACTAGCTCTAGGTTCGAGTGACATTTCACCCCTAACTAGAACTCATCAGCATCAAGACAAAACAAATGATTGGAAGTCAATGAAGTCTTGCAAATCCAACACAACCAATAAACTAAATGATCTCAATAACTTGGAATTGACAACTAGACTAGAATCTTTTTTACCAAAGGTCTGAAACCAACTCAGAGAAATGATGAGATAAAGGATTTGCAGACGTAGTTGAAACTTTATAAAATTTAAAAACTAATTTGAGAGTTCATAATTAAATTTATAATTTATCAAAGTATATGAGGAATAAATAACAATATGCCTTCGAGATTAAGCTTGAGTTTTGGTTTTGAATCTTAGTTTCAACTTTATATTCTTGGATGGTATTCCTATTATTGGATGGTATTTCTATCATTGAGAGCATTACTAAATTGAGTTAAAAAAATTTCAGTTTTTCTTTTTCGATGGATTTTGTAAAAAATTATTATGTTATTCAGCGCTATAAATAAGTAAACTTAAATTATTTAATTTGTGTACAAGATAAAATAATAATTTTGTTTCAATATAATTTTATTTAGAAAATAACAGTTAAATATATGTTTTAGTCTACCATGGTTAGATATTTTTTCAATTGAATCCTAATAATAAAGTTACCTGGCATAATACTTAGTAAATTGGCCGAATCTTAAAAGGAAAAAAAAAAGTCCTCGGGAGGGAATAGAAAAAATAAATAAAAATTCAAAATTTTTACCATCTCATGTTAGAAAATTATATGATGAATTAGAAATTTTTCCCGCTTAGATAATATTTTTCATCCTTTAAAATTTTCACCTACTTATCTAGTATTTTAACAAATAATTGATTTTTTCTTGAAATATATGAATATATATCTATCGAATACAAATAGAGAGGCAACTAAGGATATAACTGATGTCAACTTGGTTATCTAAAAAAAATTTAGAACAACATTAGACAAATTTCAATGCTACAATGTTACAAATTTCGAAACTATTGTATATACATTCTCATAATTTATAGAAAATAATGTTAAATGAAAGTGTAACTTAAGGGGTCATAAATTAGTGATTTCATCTCTTGTTTCAGTGCACTATTATACAAAATAAGGACATTATTGACCAAATAATATACTTTTCATAAGAAATTGACACATTAATTTAAAAGGTACAAATTCCAATTTATATCCTCATCTCCAATATATTTAATTTCATCAAATTGACGTTAAACATTTACTTTATATTTGATGGGCTTTCTAAAGTATTAAATTTCATCAAATTGACATTAAACTTAAACAAACATTGCAATATTTACTTTATATAGATTGACTTTCCAAAATATTAAATTTCATCAAATTGACGTTAAACTTAAAAAAACATTGCAATATTTACTTCATATATGATTGACTTTCCAAAATATTAAATTTCATCAAATTGACGTTAAACTTAAACAAACATTGCAATATTTACTTCATATATGATTGACTTTCCAAAATATTAAATTTCATCAAATTGACGTTAAACTTAAACAAACATTGTAATATTTACTTCATATATGATTGGCTTTTTTTTTTTAAGAATTATTACAAAAAATTATTAAGTATTATGAATTTTTAATTAAATAGATGCCCACTAACCCTTGCTTAGTGTCCAATTTTGAGGTGTCTCAAAATCCATGCTCCATATGTCCTCTATGTGTCTTTTATTCATAAACCTCATATGTTCCATTATCCATGCACTATGTGTTGAAATCATAATGCCCTATGTGTCTCAATTTTAGACATTATTAGTGTCATGTAAATGACACCACATGCTTATCCATGGCCTATAAATAAGGTCAATGTGATTCTCAATTAGTAGTGAGAATTTGTGATAAATTAATGAGAAATTTGGTGGGAAATCAAGTTTGAAAATTGGTGGGAAATGCCGTTTTGAATTTTGAATTTTCTTTATTATTTGAATTGTTTTGTTTATTTTATTTCCCCGACGTTGCCTCGTTTCGTTCCTCAATTTTACAACACGTTATCAGCACGAGCCTCTGTCATTTCTCCTGTTGAAGGTAGGTTCCGAAGGTAGGTAATTTAATTTTTATTTTTCAAGTAATATATTGTTTTCATACGTTAAATCCCTAATTTGAGTTTTTTTTGTGATAGTGTCACCATGACAAATTTGACCAAATTAGAATTTGCCGCTCTTGATATCAATGACAATAATTATTTGTCATGGGTACTAGATGCTGAAATTCATCTCGATGCCATGAACCTGGGAGAAACCATCAAAGAAGGAAATACAACCACAAGTCAGGAAAAGGCAAAAGTCATGATTTTCCTTCGTCACCATCTTCACGAGGGGTTGAAAATG
>NW_019104550.1:506670-528081 GCF_001995035.1 Momordica charantia
GCGAGCGTCTTCAATCGGGCGCTCGCTTTTTGCGCCTTGCTGCACCTTGGCGCCATCGCCATAAGGTGAGGCGAGCGCCTCTTTGAAGCGAGGCGACTCCTTTTTTTGTTATAATTTTAAAAAACCCCCAAAAGAAGCCCCAAAAAGATGAAAACCCACACCCGAAAGTCTTCCTCCTTCACTGTCGCTTCATCCTTTGATGCTGCCATTGGTGCCGCCTTTGCCCCATTCATTGCATGATATGAAGCTATCATGTCTTCCTTCTCCTTCTTCGTAGACAATCAAAATATTTAGTTTCACCTATGAACATGTATTTAGGGCGACGTAGGTGCTCGGAAAGGAAGAATTAGAGATGAAGAAGAAGAATCAAGAAAGAAGAATTAGAGATGAAGAAGAAGAAGAATTAAAAAATAGAATAAAAGATATGGGGATTTGATGCTTGGTTTAGACTTTTCCTATTCCCTTTTACACTTTCAAGGCATGCAACACTAATTGCATGCAATTTTATCTTGCCATCTGACAGCAAATGGCAAAGATGGCAATAATTTTTTTTATTTAAGGTAATTTATGATTTAATTTTAGTATTCTACTTAACCACTAATTTTATTAATTTCTTTTTAAATTTAAATTTTAAATTTTTCTTAATTATTTAAGTTAAAATTTTTTTGCACCAAATATCTTCACCTAAAGTATTTTTTAATATATAAAATTGCTACAGAATATTTATTTTATTATTTTATTTAGTGCACCTCACTTCACTCAGGCGACACCTTTTTGTCGCCTCTTGTCTTAAGGTTTATTGCCTTGAGGCGCGCCTTGCACCTTGAAAGCACTGGTTGATCGACCCCTACATAGAAATCCGAATTCCTACATCTCAACCTCTCACTTATACAAGGCCATTTTGAGTTCATCTTATCCGAAGAAGGTGAAGTTTTTGATATGGGAACTTAGTCACACTTGCCTCAACACTTTGATAAGCTTTAGAAGAGAAGTCCAAGATGGACCGTCTCTTCATCTTGGTGCCGTCTTTGTAAATCAAGCTTGGAATTGCAGTGCCACATCTTCATGTTTTGCCATTTTTCCTCGAGAATATGGTCTTTTTACCTATCTGCTTTCGGCTGATAGCTGGGCCTTCCAAGCAACATCAAGGAATGGTTAGAATCTAGCCTTATTCACCAGCCTTTCAAGCATGAGAAGGCAATTTTATGAATGAACATCAACAGAGCTTTCATTTGGATTATCTGGAAAGATAGGAACTCCAGAATTTTCAAAGATATTGATCTTCAACATCAACATCTATTCGACTCTATACTTTTTTTTTGGCTTCATCTTGGTCAAATATGTAAATCCTTTCATTAACTATAACTTGAATTCTCTCGTATCGAACTGGAGAAGTTTTTTGTAACTTAATTGGATAGGGTTTGTCTCTCTTTTTTTTTGTTTTTTGTTTTTTTGTAATTTCATGACATCAATGAAATTTTCTTCTTATTCAAAGAAAAGAAAAAAGAAAAGTACCAAGCCTTAGGCCTCGAAGTTGAGCATAAAGTCAAAATATTATTGAAATATATCATGGATGTTGGACAGAGAAGGTTTGAAATTAGTTTTTCAGTTGCTGTTTGGTCCTTGTTTGCCTCCTAAAGCGAGTCTATTATGGGTTAACGGTTTCAAAGCACTTATTTTCAAGTTATGATTTGAGTGTAATCAACGAATTTTTTAAGGGATTAAAAGACATTTGATGAAATGTTTCAACCTCGCCAAGTTCAAAGCTTCTCAATGGTGTGCTATTTTTGATCTTTTTGCAAATTACTCGCCTAGCATGATTGTTTCTAGTGATAAGTTCGTTTCTTGGTAGAAAAAAAGTAAAAAAAATGATTGAAGATACTTTCTAAGGGTTGGAGGATTTTGCAGTAAATATGGAGTCTTTGGGCACTTCTCAAGCTGTTCTTTGTTGATGAAAATTATATTTCCAGCTTGAAGGGAGTGGTTAAGATTCTTTCGGCGTGTCATTTTGTCAAGACTTTAGATGCTTTGCTCATCAATGTTCTATTCTCTCGTGTCATTTAGATGTTTGCTCATCACTTGGTTGTTTTTTACCATCTTTTTTCGCTCCCTCAGGGAGTTGTATCTTTGAACTTCTTCTCCCTTTTCATTGTGCTTTTTGTTAAATAAAGAATGTTATTTAAAAACATCTCAAGTTTCTTGAAATAAATGTTGAGCTTTATGCTGAAAAAGTCAATAACAAAGGACTCTGTGATATTCCTCTGCCTTTCAAGCTTCCAAATGGCCTTGCTCTGTGGAGGGCTTGCTATGGTGTCCTTGGATTCTGCATGGACAGTAGAGCTAAAGGAGCTGAGGTTATTGTTAGTGGTATGCCAGGCCTTAGCATGCAAATCCATGAAATTCAAGGATGAATATGCGAGATCCTCAAGATTGCTAGTGAACAAGTATATAGACTTGGTTGTGAGACACCTTCCTAGAGAGGGTGTCATAGGTATCAAGGTCAAGATCATTCTTGATTCGGACCCTAAGGGCAAGCAAGGTCCACCGACACCCCTTCTCAATATGAGCAAGCAAGGTCCACTAACACTCCTTAATATGGTTACTATCCTTAATACGAAGGAGGAACAGGATTTTATCACATTCACTGTGAGTGTAGCAACTGATATAGAGGTTATAATAACTTAACAAAAGAAGAGCAGACATGAGGGAGTAAGTATTAGTTTAGGCATGCTATTATATTCAATGAAATGATCTTTTTATTTTTCTTAAGACTTAGACTAAAAGCTCATGCATGAAGTCAGGTTCTATATTTCTTTTTGTTAATATTAATAGATGTTTTAATAATTTGTTTTTGAACAATATACAAACTTCTCATTGAATTAATGAAAAGAAAATACAAATATTCAAGGGTTAGAAACTCCCGATGGATGTTTTAATAATATTTTTAATTAATGTTCTTATGATTCGTTTTATATTTTTTGCTGTGATAGGTCGTGTTGGGAGGTTAAGCATCAAGATTCCATGGAAAAAGCTTGGATGGGATCCTATCATTATCATTTTGGAGGATATATACATTTCTGCATCTCAACGGGATGACGAAGAGGTATATTATCTGCTACATTTTCTATCGTGATAGGCAATAAGAAAATTTATTGAGATAAGAAATTAGAAACCTTTCATTGATGTTATGAAAAGTATTAACATGACAGAGGTAGTTGTTTCATAATTATTATTTTAGAGAAATAAAAAACTATTTGAAGACAAATATGATGAGTGGGATCAGAGAGTTAAATCCAGTCGAATATTTTAAACAAGAAACAAAATTATAATTGATAATGAAAATAATTAGGAGTATCAAAGATACAAACTCCGTATCTCCAAAAAGAAGTGATAGAAACAAGAAAAGAAAGAGCAAAAACCAAAAAGAAATGGAAAAAGAGAAAGCGGAAGCTAAGAGGAGAAAATAAAGGCATTCCAAGAATCATAAATTAAGCCGGAAGAATAATTCTTAAACAAAGATGATAATTCTTAAATCCAGCAGAAGATGAAACATCCTTTTGGTGTTCTTTTTCTTATTTCTCTCTTTTTGTGTAAGATATCTTGTATAATTGGTTAATTTTTTAATTTTCCTCCCCTGAATAAGGTAAGGTAAAGAAGCTGGTGTCTTCATAAAAAGTAACATCGGCAAAGATGAAGTACCTTATAGAAGGAGGATGATAGCATTTATATCCCTTTTGAGTGTTAGAGTATCCAACAAAAATATATTTGAGTGATCGTGGATCAAGTTTACCTCATTGATGACTATAAACATGAACAAAGGCTACACAACCAAATACTCGAGGAATTTGTTACTGTTTGATCTTGCTATATTCAAACCTTCTTGGTGCTCTTTCTAATTTGTTTTCTCATTATTCTCCTAGCTACATTTGTATGAATTGAGATGCTTTTATCTTACCTCATTGGATTTTGGTATTTCTCATTTTTTTCTCTCCACTGAGAGTTTCATTTTTGTACCTTTTCATTATTTCAATGAGAAATTCGTATCTTGTTTTAAAAAATTGTATTCAATAAACATTGGCCTTGCAGAAAGAGAATGGATAACTTTAAAACTATTATTTTCTTGCAAATTTTCTGGAAATATTTTTCTTTGTTATAGTGGAGCTCAGATGCGGTTGAAAGAAGAGAATTTGCTGGGAAGAAGGCCAAAATTGCTGCTGCAGAGCTGGCAAAATTATCAAGGCGTGTATGTGGTAAGATAATTGATTTCAACTCAATGCATTGGCTACGGATCTGTTTATGACATGATTCATTTGTGTGAAATTTATGGATTTAATGTCTATTTTCTTTTCATTGGTTTGAATTTCCTCTAGTGGGTAAAGTGAGAGAATCAAGTTTTGTGGGTCCGATTTATGAAGGCTTTTTTTTTCTGCTCTACATGGATTGAAGGGAACAAAAAAGATCTTCTACGATTGAGGATGCTCTCCTCCCATTTTTCATAATTTCATCTCATCCATGAAATTATTATTTTTTTTTCTGAACAAGATACAAAATTTTTGTTGATGAATGAAATATTCAAAAGTGTTCAAAATTTTGTTCCTTTTCATAATCAATGAAAAATTTCATATTTTGGTAAAAAAAAGATTGGGGGAATAATGGGAAAAAGAATCAGAAAGAAAACACCCACGGGAGGCCTTGAATTAGTAGTAGAGAAACACTCGAGCAAATGATCTATTCTTGCAGCCTTGAACTCCTTTCAAACCATAACTCTGAGAGCAATGCTTTTATAGCATTGATCCATAGTAAACGAACCATCGAAGAAGATTGAAAAAGCCTGCAAAATAGTTGAAACAAATTGTTTTCAGCCTTCTTGTCAAAAACCCAGCCAACATTAAAAAGACTTAGAAGAAGAGTCCAGCCGTTGGCAGCAAAGGTACAGTGAAAAAATAGATGACTGAGGTCTTCCCCACTAATCCCACAAAGAACACAAAAAGATGGAAGGAAACCAGATAGCCTTCTATTAGCCCTTTTTTGCTATGTTTTGCACAATTCCACTTTTCCAACTTCAAGTGATGATTGCCCATCTTTTACCACTAGCCTGAAAGTGATTTCTAGTTCAATGATCTTACATCTTCATATCTCAACAAAGCTTTGTCCGTCATGAAATGATTTAATAGGCAAGGTTGGGAGATATGATCCCTAAGATCCTTGGCAATTTCCTTCCATTCATCATGAGCAAACAGCTTGTTAATGACCTTAGTATTGTCCCAACCTAAATCCAATACCTCTGACTCTTTTGTAACCCAGCAATGACTTGTCTTCAATCTTTGAATGATCTTCCCCATCCAACGAAGATGAAGTATTCATTTATTTGTTATTCACCTTATTCGAATTGATGACAGCTCTGGGTCATTCCTTTAGAGCACTTTTCCTTTTTCCTTTCAGAGCTTCAACATACGATACATTCAACTTTTAAGGCTATCCTTTTGAGTTCTCATGAGTTCTTGTAAGACAAACATTCAACATATCCACCAAAAGGCTGCCCAGTGACTTTTGTTCCAATTTACTGCAACCATGATTCTCCTCATCCTCCAGAAAGAGGCACTTGATTTGAATGGAATAAATTATTAGTATTCCAATAATAATTAAATAAGAAATACATAGCCTTTTTATATAGAAGAGAGGCTCACTACATAAAAGGAAATAAAGAAATTAATATGGACAGCTAATTTACACCTAATATTTACAAATAATGAACCAACACTCTCCCTTAAGCTGGTTTAAAGGTGTCTTCCATTGCCAGCTTGTCAATCATTCCGTCAAATTGCACTTTTGGTAATCCTTGTGTCAACACATTAGCGGTCTGCTCTATTGTTGGGAGATAAGGGATACATATCACACCAGTATAAACTTTTTCTTTTATGAAATGTTTGTCAATTTCAATATGCTTAATCCTATCATGTTGAACTGGATTGTGGGCTATGGAAATGACAGCCTTGTTGTCGCAATAAACTCGTATAGGTGCCTTCTGAAAGACTCTCAATTCTTCAAGTAAAATTTTTATCCATATCCTTTCACAAATACCATAAGGCCCTAAATTATGCTTCAGCGCTACGTCAATTCCTAAAAAATTAGGACATAACACGTTGGGGATACGTTTTTTTTTAATATTTTTTAGGATATATGTAAATTTAACACAAAAAATGCTAAATACAATAAAATGCATAAATATGAAGTTAATTACATCTTTCAACAAAAGTTACAAAACAAAGTTCCAAAGGACCAATATAGTGACAAAACAAAGAAGGAAGGGACGTAAAAGAGGATTGTTTTTATTAGAGTTTACCTAAGAAAAAGGAAAACAGAGGCAGGGGAGTTTACCTAAGAAAAAAAAGAAAAACAGAGGCAGGGGAGTTTACCTAAGAAAAAAAAGAAAAACAGAGACAGGGTAGTTTACCTAAGAAAAAAAGAAAAACAAAGGCAGGGCCTCGGCGGCGGCAGTAAGGGTGGGCGGCGGCGGTGGCGTCGGCTTTGTGGGAGAGGGGTGGTGTGTTTTTGTTATCGTGGGTGGATATTAGGTTTTTTTCATTTATTTGTTTTTTTTTTTAAATTACTCATGGGCATTGGGCCTTTCTATTTGGGCACAGAAAACCTCCCAAGCCGTGTCTAGGCCGTGTCCCAACAGTGTCCCAGCCGTGTCCGATTTAAAAAAAAAAATCAGACACTCCAAAATGCGTGTCTGACACGTGTCAGACACGTGTCCGGGCTTATCTGTGTCGGAGACGTGTCCGACACGGATACTTCACCCAAAAATAAGTGTCCGTGTTTCCTAGCTTTGGAATCAATGATCCACGGAGATGAGCCAAAACAAGAAAGTGCTCTAGCGTAATTACCTATTTGTGCTAAGGAAATACAAAGATTACCAAATGACAAATTGTTCTCTAACCATTGTGATAAATGCTCTCTACTAAATGGTTTTGAGTCAACACTATTGGTGCGAACTTGCTTCCGGTCACTTTCACATTCCGCTAGACTTTGAGTCACTTCAACAATTTCTTCAACCATAATGGCAAAAAACAAAGGTTAGCTATAACAAATCAAACCACAAAATTGATATTAGGGTATCCAGAAAGCCAAAGATGGCAAAAAATAGACCAGCGTACCAAACCAAATCATAGGAACCAAGTTGAACTGAGTGAATCGGACCAAACCGAACCAAATCGGAAACCGAACCAGACTTGAACCAAACCAAATCTAGGGTTGTAAACTATAACAAACCTTGATCTTTACCCACAAATCTGCGAAGAACGGCACGTAGCAGACGTGGATTTTAGCATGACGTCGAAAATGAAACTGACCTACGAACCTGGAAAACGTCGAAACGGATGCTAAGGTCAGCAGAACAGACACGGACGGCGGCGAAATAAACAAGGACGGTAGCGGAACAAAGATGTGGCATAAAGATCTACGAACTGAACGCAGAACGTGGACGGTGGCGACAATTTCTCTGGATCTGCATTCTTTGGCTCCAGATCTGCGAATGACAATGGCGACGGAAGGACAATCAGTCAGCGATATGAACAACCCCGCACGAAGGAACTGTCCGAAAGTAGGATGTGCCAATTAAGGACGGCGGCTAGGGTTCCGGCAACGAGACGGCAGCGGCGGCTGAGTTTATAGTAGCTAAGGTTTTAAGGATAACCTAGCTCTGATACCAACTTGATTTGAATGGAATAAATTATTAGTATTCCAATAATTATTAAATAAGAAATACATAGCCTTCTTATATTGAAGAGATGCTCACTAAATAAAAGGAAATAAAGAAATTAATATTGACAGCTAATTTACACCTAATATTTACAAATAATGAACCGACAGAAGCCAAACAGTGCATTCAATAAACAATCTTGAATCAGATCTGAGCTTATGAATTCTGCATGTTCCCATTCCATCTCTTTCTTTTTTGAAGAAATATGCTTGTGTAGGTTCTTGCAATAAATCAACAAGTTGCTTTTCAAACAATTCCAGATGAGGAGATTGCAAAGGCAACACGACTTTAGTAGATAAATCCTCCAAGAAATAACAATCTTTCTCAAGCCAAATGCATTAGTAAGTAATATAAAAAGGAAATCTAATAATTAGTAACTAATATGAAAAGTTTGTTTCATATTGCTGCCATTAGGGCAAGTTTACTCAAGAAGATCTTTCTATAAGAAAGTTGGAGTTAAAAGTTGAGCGGGATAGAGAGATTGGTGCCATTAGGGCACCATGTTTTAAAAAGCTTTAGAGGCTTATGCCTCGAGGCAAGGCTCTAACTTTTAGCCTCGAGACTTACGCCTTCTTTGAACCATAAGAGGCTTACGCGTCAGCACTGAGGCTTAAAGTCTTTACGCCTCGTGTAATGATGAGAACAATATTAGTAATTTGCCCAATTCTTACAAAATATAAAGGTTTTTTTGCATATTGAATGCTTTGTAGGTGTGGTGACGATTCAATCTATCACTACTTTTACTACCTAGACTTTAAAAACATTGGAGACAAATTTTATAGAATAAGTCAATCCTGTTAGTGATAATAGTAGCGATATTAATAGTGACATTGAAGATCTTCTTTTTGGATTTTTATATAAGTGGCAATTAACTGGTGATTTTTTTTTATACTTTTATATAACTATTATATTTAGCAATACTTGATCATACAAATTTTAGATTTGTATAATTCTTTTAATTAAAATTGAGGCTTACGCCTCATACTGCCTCGAGGTGTCTCTTCAAGAGGAAAAGCCTTGAAGTCGCCTTTAGCCTTTTAAAACATTGTTAGGGCAAGTTTACTCAAGATCTCAAAGGCCTTCTTGAAGAGGACGTTTCTTATGATCAAGTCTCCTAAATGGCATATAGGAGGCTCTTTCTATGAGAAGTTCTATGATCTTTATGTCATTATTTTTATCTTGGTGGGTTGTAATGCCCTCTTTTGGTTTATTTTCCTTTCTTCCTCTGTTTTCTTCACTCCAATTGCGAGTTTGTATCTAGGGGTGTTCGTGGGTTGGGTTGGGTCGGGTCCAGGGAGTTTTTTGGACCAACCCGAATTTTTGGGTTGGTCAGATCAGAGAAGCGATGAAACCGAACATAACGGCCAACCCAACCCACCCAACCCAACCCTACCCTTATATTTTCGGGTCAGGTATTGGGTTGAGATGAGAGAGTCGAATGAAAGACGAATGAGGGTTTTGTGTTGCTGCGACAACCATGAAAGAGAGCTTTCCTCTTCCCTCCAATTAGAGGTACTCCTCTGCTTCCAGAAGAATATCCAGAAGTCGGTTGTTCATCATCACACCACAGTGGCCATTGGAGGACGATGATGGAAATGGGGAGTGGGACGGAAGACTAGATGGTGATGAGAGAGTCAATTGTTGTCACACCAGTACGTCCATTGGAGGAGGATGGAAAGGGAGAGTGGGACGAAGGAATGGAGGGACGGGGAGATTAGAGAGGGAGATGAGGGACGGGAGTACGGGGAGACAGGAGATGGGGTAGGTGAGATTGAAAAAGAGGGAGATGATAGAGGAGAGAGGTGAGATTGAAGGAGTAGACGCGACACAAAAGGGGTGAAATTTAAGGAACCCTAAACCTAAACACACACATATCTATATTACAAAACCGGTTCGGTTTGGTTTGAACCGAATTTTTTTTCTATCAACCCGAGAACCGAACCGAACTTGTCGGTTCAAGAAATTTTTTAACCCAACCCAAATCAAAAATTTACCTAACCCAACTCAACCCTTACAGTTTGGGTTGAGTTGTTCAGGTTGTCGGGTTTCTTGAACACCCTATTTGTATCTTTTGAGTTTTTTTGCTCCTTTTCATTAATTAATGAGAAGTTCGCATCTTGTTAAAAAAAAAAAAACAAACCAAACGTCCTGTGGGTTAATGGTTTAAGAGCACTTCTTTTGGAATTGTGGATTGAAAGGAACCAAAGGGTTTTTGAAGGAAAAAGTAGATCAACTATTGAATTCTTGAACATGGCTAAGGTTAAAGCTTTGCAATTGTATGCTCTTTCCAATACATTTGCTCTTTATTCACCTAGCATGATATGTTTGAATTGGAGACTTTTATATTTCCGATGTAATTGTAATTTTTGATTGGTTTGTTTTTATTTTCTCATTTAATGTTTCTCTATCACTTTTTTGGGTGTTTGTATCTTTGAACAATTTTTGTTTCTTTTCATATATTCAATAAAAAGTTCGTGTGTTGTTTAGAAAAAGGTAAGTAATTGGTGCCTTGTCCACTAAGCTGAGCTTGGATTGGCGATTTCAGCTTACTTATAAATAACATTTTGCTCTACTTAGAGGGTTACTTTTGCACCTTTTTTGATCAAAACAAATTATATTACATACACTTTCTTGACAGTATTCTTTGTGTTTACCTTCCTACATTTCATTTGATCATGTGCCAAAAGCAGGTTAAATTGTTTGTTGGGAAGTCACTCTTGTTACTCATTAAAATAAGCTTTTTCATGGCTTTGTCGTTTTTTTGCAGATAATCACGCCGGACAATCATTTATATCTTACATTACTGCAAAGGTGATGCTAATTTTTTGCATTGTTACATGTCTTATTGTCATTTTATATGATGTGTCATTTTATATGCATTGTTTTAAATTTTTGTGGGATGTTATGCATGCTGAAGTTAGATCGGATTTGTTGTGCATTGCTATGTTCTTGGTCATTACCGATTCTATAGATTAACCTTTTAAAATTGTTTTCTTCTTCTTTTGGTTTTGTCTTAATTTTAAAATTGTTCAGAAAAAGATTTAAATGAAGTTAACCTTAGAAAACAATTGAATCGGTAATGCATGTAGGCTTCAAAGCAGTTTTTAAGTTCACCTGAAGCTAGATTGAAGTTACAAGCTGATCGGGTTTGAGTATCAGCTGAATTTCGTGCCAAATTTTTGGCAGGATCTCAAAGATCTATTTCCAGTAGTCAAAGTTGGTGAGAACAGAGTTAAAAGACTCTTGATCCTATTGTTGGCTTTTATTATTGTTCTTATTTTGATTGTAATGCTCATTGTTGAGCTTTTTTCCTGGTTTGGTCTGTTTCCTTTTTTTCTAACTCCTTTGAGAGTTTGTATTCTTGAACTTTTTCTCCTTTTCATAATGAAAAGTTGTTTCTTGTTAAAAAGAAAAAGTTCACCAGAAGGAAGTTCAATCTCACTGAAGCGTTCATTAAGGTCAATAACAACTACTAAAGATTCATCCCAACTACCATTGGTATTAAAGACTGAGAGAGCAATCTCTTTGTTGTTCAAATCGTTAGTTCGCCGAGCAGAATCTTGCTAGTTTGCTTAAATGTTAAGTTGCACGGTTTCTTTTTTTCAAGATGCTTCTGTTGCCTTTGATAAATTCAACCTCTTGGCAGATATCTCTCTTCAAGGACATCGTGGTAGTCCCAAGGTTTTCCCTTTTTTGATTATGCAAACCCATCTCTGACTGGCTATCCAATAGCTCACTTGATTTCACCAACGGATGACCTCGAACATGATCAATTAAGCTCAACAAGTCCAAAAGTTGCTTTGATACCTAGTAGAATCAAGGGAAGCAGCCCACCGTTGAAATTTATAATAAAAGTAATGGGTGGCTGATATGCTACAAGCAGACGGAAAGACCGCATCTTTATTCCTATTTTTAATTCCAAGAATAGAAGTCAAGAAGTTTTATCTTTATCCAAGAAAGTTAAACTTTATAAGCCATTAAATTACTTCTCTATAGTTTATAGGAAAAGAAATCGAAGTGGTGCATTAAATGTGACAAATGCCAATTCAAAATTCAATAATGCCATTAATGGAGGGAACTTGATTATGACATTAAATGTGGAACCATTTCATAAGGGATTTTGTCCATACTTGGGAGGTAAATAGTTGGAAAAGGAATTAATTGGGGAAGCTTCCAATGATAGTGATGGAAACACATTTCTATTGTTATGGTCAGAGAAATTACAAGGGTCAAGGGAGAATTGAAGAGCTCCCTAATCTCTTCCAAATAGTCCTGAAGACAATACTTAGATAGGTAGGACCCTACCTCTCGTGTACAGACCCTTAGAAGAATACCCAAACTACCCCTTTTCTCTACTGTACAGTGGTCCCTCCATTCTAACAGTATTTTTCCTATTTCTTTGACATTCTTGCACATCCCCTCTTTCTAACATAAACATTCTTCACCCCAGGTCTATCATTATCCCGTCTTCAACGGACCATCTTGTCCTCAAGTTGAAAATTTGGAAATTGCGCGGCAATGACACCAGTGGGCTCCCATGTTGCATCCTCCTTCATAGCACCCTCCCAAAGGACGAGGACCTCGGTTCCAGAATATGCATCCGCCTCCTTGTTTTCTAATCCGAGCTTGTATTCAATATCAAGATCATAGCCCATCAATTTTTTGATCCATTTTTGATACTCACCAGGAATCATGCATTGATCGAGGTGGAATTTTAGAGCCTTTCGATGTGTTTAGACGATAAATATGGTTGCCACTTTTGGACCGCCATTACGACTGCCATGAGTTCACGTTCATATTGCCTTCTATTGATGAGATGGAGGTAAGGCGTAGCTAAAGAAAGCAATAGGGCGTTGACCTTGCATTAATGTTGCTCCCAGCCCCAAGTCCGAAGCATCTGACTCCATAATGAAAGGGTGAGGGAAATTCGGCAAGCGAAGAATGGGAACCGAAGTCATGACTGCTTCTTTCTTTTGATAAGAAACAAGGGATGTACTGAAACTGACAAGATACAACCTAAGGATCGGGGAAGAGAGAATCCCTTGCCAGAAGAGCTAGTAAGGTGTTTGTTTCTGTCTTTTGATAAGAAACAAGGGATGTATTGAAACAGACAAGATACAACCTAAGGGTCGGGGAAGAGAGAATCCCTTGTCAGAAGAGCTAGTATGGTGTAACCTTCCAATCTCGGATATCATGGCTATACTATAATTTAAAAAAAAAAATTGTGATTAAGACTTAGCATCAAGTTGTACACTATTACAAAAATTAAAGTCATGGGTGCTTTCAATTTCTCAAAAGCCTTTGTAGCAAGATGCCTTCATACAAAAATGTCCTTGAGTAGTTTGGTTAACGGAAAAGCAAAGGCTCCAGAATTAGCAATGAACTTATGATAATAGCCCGAGTCCCAAAAACTCGCGCAGCTTCTTAAGATTGGTTGGAAATGGCCAATTAACACTTTTTGTGGGTCGGCAGCCACCCTTGGCCCGATACAATATGCCCCAAATACTCAATTTGGGGAAGCCCGAATTGACATTTTCGAGCATCGGTGACCAACTTGTGATTCTCCTGCACACGCAACACAACCTCCAAGTGACTTGAGTGGTCCTAAAGGGAGGCACTATATATTAATATGTATTATTAAAGAAACCAACACGAGCTTATGGAGGAAGGGCTGGAGGACGCCATACATCAACGATTGAAAAGTTGATGGCACATTACGGAGGGCAAACAACATTGCCAAGAACTTTTAGTGACCTTCTTTTGATATCCTGATTTAAGGTGGATTCGATCAGTGAAATGGGACATTGATTTGGTGTGGTCAGCTTATTTAAAGCTTTGTAATTCACGCCTGACAAGGAACTCGAATTGTCTTTCGTTTGTCCGGAAGGCCGTCTTAGGGATGTCGGCCTCTTGTACTTGAATCTGATGGTAACGATGATTTGAGGTCAATTTTTTTTGTAAATTTGGGAACTTGCAGCTCATCTAGTAGCTCGATGACTGAAATGGGGAACTTGTCCGGTATCGTGGCGTTTTTGAGGGCCTTCTAATTGACGCAAAACTGCCAACTACCATCTTTTTTCTTCACGAACTTGAGTATGGACTCAAGTTGGGGCGAATGGTTCCCATTACCAACATGTCCTCTATTAGCTTATGGATATGCGGGTAATAGTAGGGGCTCACGTTGACGGGAGGGTGGCCCTCTTTCAACAGTATCCCGTAATCAATGTTCCTCCTTGGGGGTAGGCCTTGCGGGAGATGGAAGTCATCTCGGTATTTGTCAACTAGGTTGTCAACAACAGAATTCCCCTGTTTTGTTGGACTGCCTCTGTTTCTCGGGAAATGTCAGTGTGAATATTCATCGTTTGGAACACAACGAGGAACCCTTGGTGTCTCTCTATCCATGTCTGAGTCAAGCACTTATCGTTTAAAAGAAAGCCCTCGTGATGTGAATCCAAAGAGTCTTCTTTACATCCTTGAAAGGATGACCCATTTTTTTAACAAAGAAACAAACTTTTCATTGATGCATGAAAAGAAACAGAAATGTTCAAAGATACAAACTCCCGTAAGTGTGAAGAAAAGATAAGAACAAGATACGAGAATTTTCATTGATGAACGAAAATAAACAAAGAGTTTTAAAGATATAAACATGTAAGAAATAACAAAACAAATAACAACTAGTTCTCTGGATCTTTCTTTGTCTAAGAAGGGATTGAAGACTTAGTAAAGTCGTGTCTTCTACAATTTCTCATAATCAAAGCGCTTTTTTAAATGGCAGACAGATCCTTGATCCCATTCTTGTTGCAAATGAATTGGTGGATGATTATAGTCTTATAGAGTGAAAAAGAAGAAAGGTTGGATTCTTAAATTGGATCTTGAGAAAGCCTTTGACATGGTGGAATGGAATTTTCTTTTGGTAGTTCTAAACAGAAAGGGTTCGGTTCTAAGTGGATCGAGTGGATTAATGGCTGCATCAAGGGCACCAACTTTTCTGTTCTCCTTGATGATAAGCCAAACGGGCGTATGAAAGCTTCAAGGGGTCTGAGACAAGAAGGTCCACTATCTCCTTTCCTCTTCGTATTAGTCAGAGATGTATTAAGCAGTCTTTTAAATAATATCTACCTCAAAGGGGGAGTTTGAGGGGTTTGTAGTGGGTAGAGACTCGATGCATGTTTCCCACTTACAATTTGCGGATGACACGCTTCTGTTTTGTGAAGACAATTATGGCATGTTAAAGGTTTTGTTTTAGACAATTTTGGCTTTCGAATGGCTTTCGGGTTTGAAAGTAAATTGAGAGAAATCATTGGGGTGTTGTATCAATATGGAGGAGCAAAGAGTACACATTGCAAATTCCCTTAATTGCAAAGGTTAATGTCTCCCGTTTATTTATCTTAATTTTCCTTTTGGGGGGAACCCTAAGTCGAAACTTTTATAGAATCCTGTTTAAGAAAGGATCTCTAAGAAGCTTGATAGATGGAAAAGATACCACTTATCGAGAGGAGGAAGATTGCCTTTATTTCAATCCGTTTTGGGAAGCACTCCTCTTTATTATTTCTCTGTTTTTTAGGTTTTGATAAACAAATTGAAAAACATATGCATTTTTTTTGTGGGGAGAAGTTGATAAAGGCTGAATGCGTCATTTTGTTCGTTGGAATTTAGTTTATCAACCTTGTGAAATTGGTGGATTGGGAATTGGTTGCATCTTAAAAAGGAACCGTGCTCTTTTGGCAAAGTGGGGATGGCGGTTTAGTGTGGAAGGTTTGGCATTATGGTGTTAGGTAGTGGCTAGCTTATATTGCACTGATTGTTTTGGGTGGATCACACCTATTAAAAGATATGGATCGGGTCGTAGTCCTTGGAACAATATAAACAAACAGTGGCATTTTGTGGAGAAGCATTCACTATTCACTTTGGGAATGGGCAGTGCATCCTCTTCTGGCACCACTCTTGGGTAGGGGATACTCCTTTGAAGGTTGGATATTCTAGTATTTTCAGAATTTCTTCTTTTCCATTCATCGAAGCTTGGGATAGACGATCTTCTGCTTGGAACATTGTCACAAGTAGGGCGTTGAAAGATGAGGAGTATGAGGTTTTGTTGTATCCTATGTAGGAGAGCAGCAAAGGACTTGAATCACCTTCTATGGAGTTGCAATTATGCTTACACAATTTGGAGTTAATTCTTTGAGTTGTTTGGTTATAGTTTGGCCAGGCGTAGAAGATGTAGTTCGATGGCGGAGGAGGTCCTTCTTTACTCGCCCTTTCAAAGGATAGTTTCTTGTGGTTGACTTGTTTCTGTATTTCTCTAAGGTGTTTGGTTGAGAGATAATCAAATTCTTATAGGAGTGGATAGTTTGTTGTGGTTGACTTGTTTCTGTATTTCTCTAAGGTGTTTGGTTGAGAGAAATAATCAAATTCTTAGAGGAGTGGAGAGACCTTGGAGGAGGTTTGGTCCCTTGTTAGATTCTATGTTTCTCGTTGGGCTTTAGTGCTAAATGGCTTTTGTAATTATCCCTTAGGGGCTGTTTGTTTTTTGGGAATGTAGATGTCCTACATCTTCAGACGTTTGGAATTTCAGATGTCTAGAATTATAGATGTCCGTCATATTTAGATGACCACGTTTGTTTCGTAGGAAAATATATAAGGATGTCCGGGAATATCTGGATAGTCACGTTTATTTTGTAGGATTTATTCATGGGAATGTTCTAAATTTATATAATGTTCCAAAAATGTCCTTAAGAATTTTTATATGATTTATACATTAATATAATATAATTTGCATTTATATAATAGATTTTCTTAAAATTAATTTAATATTTTTCGTTTTTTTATATTAATTGCATATATGTATTAATTTTTGTATGCTAGTAGAATTCATATTAATATAAGACTTTTTAAAAAGTAATTAATATTGAATATGAATTTCATTTTCAACTTTCATATTTTTTTAAAATACAATTATATAATTAATATTATATTTGGTGAAATTCATTTATTATATTATCAAATTATATTATTTTAAGAAGAAGAATATCAAAGGTAGGCTAATCGTTAAAAAAATATTGTTTTAAAATTATGTATTCAAGATAATAGATATTATTCATAATAAGTCATTCCAATTATTAAAAGTAAATGGGGATATTATATAATTTAATTGAAGTTTATTTTATATGTATGTGTAATGCATAAATATACTTAATTGCTTATTAGTCAATAGTACATTAATTTATTTAAATTATAAAATTACAAATAAAACTAAAGAAAGTTGGTAAAAGAAAATATATGAAAAATAATGAAGGGGGGAATCATGGAAATCTATGTTTCAAAAGGGCGTCCAAATCGACTCGGATGCCTTCCATATGGGCATACTAGGATACTCGGGCATCCTGAGATACATGGGTATCTTACATTACCGCAAAACAAACGTGGGAATCCAGATTGCCCGTCTCATAGGAATCTTAGATTCCCACGAAACAAATGGCCCCTTAGGTTTGATTGTGTTTGATTGGAGTCTCTTTTTTTAGTTTGACTCATTTTGGGTTTGGATTTTTTGTACGTCCTTGTATTTTTTTATTTCTTATATTTCAATGAAAGCATGGTTTCTCATAAAAGAAATGGTTTCTCATGGAAAAACAAAACTTGAATGGGACATGTTCTATAGGTTGTTATTTCGTGTCTTTTGTTTTGAGTAAAGAGTGAAATAGAATGACCTAGAGATCTTAGAGTGAGAATTAGTAGGCCTATGAGCTGAATTACTGGTTTCCATTATCAGGCTGAAACTTGCGAAACCAAAATTTTGATTCTGGAAAGTATTCTCTTTTTTCTTTTGCAGACTTGCAGATCTTTTGTTTCCCAGATTTCTTATTTGTTTGTTCTCACGTGTTGGCCTTTTATTTATTCATTTTGAAGTTCAATAATGATAATACAAACACTTTCTTTCTTATTAGATTCTTGACAACATCCAAATATCAATTAGAAATTTTCACGTCATGTTCCTTGATATGATTGGTGACCTGGTAAGTTTTACCCGTTATCCTTGTTTTACCCTCAAATTCTTTCCAATAAATACTTTGTTTGGTCTTTTCTTACTTATTATGTGTCGTTAGCCTGCATACTTTATTAATAAAGTTAAGTAGTTATCTTCCTAATTCTGACTTTTTTATTTTTATTATTGATTTAGAAAAAGAAAAATTGCATTGATAAATTAAAAGAAAAATTGGTCATTTTACCAGCTCCTGGTGTAGCGAAAGAAAAATAAAAAAGAAAACAAGAAAAGAACAAGGAACAATATAATTAGACCAAATAAGAGTGAACATTAAGATAACCAAAATCCAACAACAAAAGGCCCAAGAGCAGCTACCAAAACTCGGGAAAACCAATAAAATACTGCGGCCAAACAAAGGATACTCAAATCCCTTCTTAGACAAAGAAACATCCAGAGAACAAACTTCTCAAGATCATCCTTAAGCTCCTTTATGTAGTCTTTCAACAATTTTTTTTTTTTTTGTTAATTGGGACTCGGAGTTTTGTTCACCTATATCCAAAGACTTCTGCGCTTGCCGTAAGGTTCTATCCTGGGAGACATCAAAAATTTTTTCTATGAAGCTCACGAGAAGGTTTGAACTTGAGGCCTCTAAGCTAGTATGATCCAGAGACGCCATGTCCTTGCCAATTGGATTGGCTCTTGGAGGCTGTAGTCTTTCAACAATTGAAGCCACTTCTTGGCAATAGAGAGATTAATTATGAAATGTTTCTACTTGAAGCCTTTCCAACTCCTCTTGAGAGAGGCAATGTAATCATCCGAACAACATGATGAAATACTAGAAATTTGATTGAAAGCCAATCTTCCTTGGTTCAACCTTGGAAAAGAGTTGGGAGGAAGAGCCATATAAATGTTATCACAATCAAAGAGGGAATATCAATGGGCCAATCCGAAGGAAATCTTTAAGAAGCTTGATCGACGACAACTAAGATAAAACTAGTACAAAGTATACCAAAAGATTGAGAATATTGAATGGAGAATGCATTAATGAGCTAATAAATGGGTCATTGAAAAATGAAGCTGCCATGAAAACCTCATTAAAGTTTTCGTAAACGAACTAAAATAAAATTCGTGTATACAATAATGTTGTCTTTGATCACACAAAATCAAGAAGCCTAATAATGAATCCACAACTTATCAACTTCTTGTATCCTTTCTCTTTCACTCTTTCGAGAGTTTGTATTCGTTGACAATTTCTTGTTCCTTTTCATTTCATCAATGTAAAGTTAGTATCTTGTTAAAAAAAAATCAACTTCTTGTATACTTTAGCTTCATTAGAAACTGCAAAATCAAGTAGCTCAACAAAAGTTTTCCTTGAGTATCGATACATTCCACAAGGAAAATACATTACATTTTTTTTTTTTTTGATGATAAGCTGAGCATTTATTGAGAAGAAAGAAAACAGAATGACATACAAAAAGATAGCCCAACAAAATGAGTTAAAACTAAAAGATATGAGTAGGAAGGATCTGCTTCCTCTGAAACTATCACACGTATTGTGGTTTGAGCTTTGCTGCCTTGATACATTTACCATTACAAGATTTCTTTTTCGATTAAAAGAGAAATAGTTTTGGTACATGTAGAATCCAGAAATTCAAGTTAAATCTGAAGTTTCACATAGAATGGGTGGTTTGGCCAATCTCAGGAGGAAAAAAAAGGCTAGTACTCGAGGTAGCGATTGAAAAAAATGGATGGCTAGCTTTTGGGACGTGATTAAGGTCTACTTATCAAGAACAAAGGAAAGCTCACAAAAGGGGAATTTAAGGACTCAGTCTTCTTATGCCGAGGTCATTAAAGGAAAATGGAACAAGCTTATAAAAGATGATCTATCCTCGAAGCCAGCAGCAGTAGTGGAGAAGCGACAAAGAAGGAAGTCTCTTCTCAAAATTTAAAGAAGTATGTTTTGAAGGAAGAAACATTTCCTAAAAGTAATAACCAATATTGGGTTAAGAAAGAGACAGAGGTAGTGGAGTTGGATTGGGTTAATCTAATGGGCATTACTAGATTGTGTCCATGGCTATTGGAACGAAATTGCTATTGTTTTAATAGGGAATTTTTCTCAAAGTTGTCCGTTTATGGTGGATAAAGCTGTTCTAAAATTTGGTGATGGACAAAGCTTGAAAGAGGAAGTGGCAATTGGTAAATTGCAGAAGTTAGGAAATTTCTATGTGAAGATCGTAGGTTAGATGAGAAATTTTCTGTTTGCTTTCCTACTAAGGATTTATCCAAATGGAAGGGTTTTGGAGGTCGCTTTTGAGGTTTTTCCTTCTTCGGTTTCTTCTTCTCTCATGTAGGTTTTGAAGTCTCTTTGGTGTTCTAGGATTTGTTTTTGAAGTGTTTTGGCTTCTACCATGGTGGTCCTTGGCTGATATTGCTCATTGAAGATGATTTTATGTCTATTTTCGTTCTTGTTTATCTGAATTGTATTTACTTTATTCTGTGAAAGTGCCTTTTTGAATAAAAGACTGGGAGAGGGGGACGGAATTTCTACGTGGCAAAATATCTGGATCAAAATTAGTGCTACTTTCCGCTGAGAATTAGGGTTACAAACCGTCGTCACATTAACTTCTAAAACTGCCGTTTGATTTTCCAATAACGTATCCATAAATGCCTTTTCTGCCCTACTCTCTTCTCAATAAAAAAGGACTCCTTCCCAAATGAAGACTCCTCATCTGCAAAAACTTTGTTATCTTTGAACATCCAATGGATTTGAAGTGTCTTCAATCGAATTTGATTTCATATCCAAGTCGCTTGCATATTTATTTGAATCGAACAAATGAACTGAAAAAGAACCCAAAGAAGGGGAGGTTATTTTGATTGAGGCAGGTAGAAACCAAACAAAATTTTCTTCTATTAGAATCCATGCTTTTGAAGAATCCAATAAATTAAGGGTTTTTGATACAATGCTCTTCAAACCTCCAAGATGAGATCCAATAGCCTTGAAACATTGCTTATTCCAAAATTCTAGAGGTAAGTCACAAACTCTCACTCATCCTCCGAACACTATAATCACCTCCTCCTTACTGTGTTTTGCTAAAACACCCTTCCTCAATTTTCACATGATAAGCACCCAGCTTGCGCCATTTTCCATTGACAAAATCTTTTTTCCACATTCGGAAGCTAACAAAGGAAATAGGAGGGTTCCAAAAGCGTGTTTCACCTCTGAGTCATGGTATCATCAATTCAATAAGTGAGCAGTCAAATTTACATATCAAGGATAACGTTTTGTCTGATGATGAAGAAGATTTCAATGTTCGTGTTGGGAGTGAAGATCTAGCAGAATTTTAAGGAGAGCAAGAGGTTGTTAATGAAAGATTTATCAGAGGTTTTCCTAACAGAGGAATTTAATTTATTTTTTGCAGAGGATAAATAAACTCCTCTGCAAAAATGGATTTCATTCCTTCTCCTCCTCGGGAGCAGACTTTGGTAGTTGAAAAAGCTTCTTGCCCAGATAATGATTTTTTTTTAAAAATATTTTGAAGATGTTGTGATGTACACAGCCACAATGGTTTCTTGAAGAGATTGAAAGATATCTTTTATTAAGAGATCAGCCTCTATTTATAGAGTTTGGCTAACAACTCATAACACGGTAAAAACTAGTTACTGTGTA
>NW_019104550.1:528366-552625 GCF_001995035.1 Momordica charantia
AAGTACCCGTAGGAAATCTACTCTTCCTTAAGTGTATCATCACCAAATCTCCGACTTGAAATTCCTTTGGCCGCCTCTTTTTATCCGCTGCTTCTTTATGCTTGGCAGTTGTCCTGGCAATGTGGTTGCGAACCTCCTGATGGAGCTCCATTATCATGTCAGCCATTTCTTCAGCCTCCAAACTGAGATCAACAGATGTAGGCAGATTAGTGAGATCTAAAGTTAGCCTAGGAAGCTTAGTATATACAATCTCGAACGGGGACTTCCCTGTTGTTCTATTCTTCATGTGGTTATACGCGAACTGGGCTTGAGCCAAAGAAATATCCCATTGTTTAGGATGGTCCCCACTTATGCACCGAATGAGGTTGCCTAATGACCGGTATGTGACTTCCGTTTGTCCATCCGTCTGAGGATGGCTTGTTGTACTGAATTTTAAGGATGTATCAAACTTTTTCCATAGTGTACGCCAAAAGTGGCTTAAAAACTTAACGTCCCGATCCGAGACTATTGATTTTGGTATACCATGAAGCCGTACGATGTCTTTAAAGAATAGGGTAGCAATAGCTACCGCATATGATGTTTTCTTGCAGGCCACAAACTGTGCCATTTTGCTAAAGCGGTCCACCACCACCATTACCGAATCATAGCCTCGTTGTGTTCGGGGAAGTCCCAATATAAAATCCATTGACAGATCTTCCCAGATACTTTCTGGTATGGGTAACGGTGTGTAAAGACCGGTGTTTTGTGTAGCGCCCTTATATGATTGGCATGTGAAGCACTTCTTAACATAATTGGCCACATCCTTTCGAATGTGAGGCCAATAAAATCGTGCTGTTATGATGTCCAGTGTCTTATCACGGCCTAGGTGTCCGGCGAGACCTCCAGCATGAGCGTCATGTAGAATTGCTTCCCGAAGCGATGTATGAGAGACACAAAGGGTGTTCCCTTTAAAGAGATATCCCTCCACAATATGAAAATCTTCGACAGCCAAGTGGTTAATGCATTTATGCCAAATATCTTGGAAATCTTGGTCTTTCTCATAGAGATCAGGTAAGTAATCAAACGCAATAATCTCTCCTCTAAGGAGTGTTAAAAGACTATGTTTCCGGCTTAGAGCATCAGCAGCCTTATTAGTATGTCCGGCCTTATGCTTGATAACAAACTCAAACCTTTGTAAAAAAGACAACCAACGAGCATGCATGCGGCTAATGGTTTTTTGAGTGTGTAAAAATTTTAATGAGAAGTGATCCGTGAATAAAACAAATTCCTTACTTAAGATGTAATGCTCCCATTGTTTCAATGCTCGAACTAAAGCATAAAGTTCTTGTTCATATGTGCTCCATTTTTGGCGAGACGGGCTAAGTTTCTCACTAAAGTATTCTAGCGGATGGTTATTTTGGGATAACACTGCTCCTATTCCTACCCAGAGGCATCTACAGCTACTTCAAAAGGAAGGTCAAAGTTTGGGAGGGCAAGGATTGGACTTTGACATAGTTTTTTCTTTATAAGTTGAAAGCTCTCAGTTTGTGGAGTATCCCATGAGAATTTGCCCTTTTTTAAACAATTTGTCGGTGGGAAACAATAGAACTAAAATTCCTAATAAATTTCCTATAAAATGATGCAAGTCCCAAAAAACACTGTACGTCTTTCACGGTTTTAGGTTCCTCCCATTCAGAAATAGATTGTACTTTAGAGGGATCCATTTTTACGTGATTGTGTCCTATTATGAAGCCAAGGAAAGAAATTTCATTTGGTACAAAAAGACATTTTTTAAAGTTTATGACCAATTTATTGGATGCAAGAGCAGAAAATAGTGATCTAAGGTGGTCCATATGGTGAGACATAGTTTGGCTATACACTAGGATGTCATCAAAGTAAACAACAATAAATTTGTTAATGAATGAGAGTAATACCAGGTTCATGAGCCGCATGAAAGTGCTTGGTGCATTTGATAATCCAAATGGCATCACAAGCCATTCAAATAAACCTTCGTTTGTTTTGAAAGCTGTCTTCCACTCATCCCCGGGTCGAATGCGAATCTGGTGGTATCCACTCTTAAGATCTATCTTAGAAAAAATTGTAGCGCCACCCAATTGGTCCAATAGATCATTGATCCGTGGAATAGGAAACCGGTATTTTATAGTAATCTTGTTTATTGCCCGRCTGTCAACGCACATACGCCAASAACCATCCTTTTTAGGGGTAAGGAGGGCGGGGACTGCACAAGGGCTAAGGCTTGGTTTTATATGCCCTTTTTGAAGCAACTCGTGTACTTGATCGTGTAGTATCTTATACTCCGATGGGCTCATGCGGTAATGCGCTAAATTACGGAGCGTTGCTCCGGGGAAAAAATCGATATGATGTTGAATGTCCCGAAGGGGAGGTAATCCGGGTGGTGGCTCCATAATAGTGGGAAACTCATTTAATAGTTTCTGCACGATAGGGGAACAAATAGGACCATCCGTATGAGTAGCGAAGTCTTTTATTATCAATCCCAGGATAGGTTCTTTAGGATAGATTAATAATCGCTTGGCTGATGTAATAGTGAATAAACTCCCCTTTCCTTTATCACTATCCTTTAGAGGGATAGATTTAGATTTGTTAACAGGGAGGAGAACCACCTTTTTCCCCATCCATTGAAATTCACAAGTATTGTCTCTCCCTTTATGTAAAGCCTGAGTATCATATTGCCACGGACGTCCTAATAGCACATGACATACATCTATGTCGAGAACATCACATATAATTTGATCCTTCTAGGTAGCACCAATGGACAAAGCTACCGCACACGTTTGAGTCACTTGTACCTCGCCCCCTTTTTTAATCCAAGAAACTTTATACGGAGCGGGGTGAGGTGATAGGGGCAAGTTTAACGCGGTAACCAACTTGCTAGCAATGATATTTTCAGTGCTACCACTGTCAATTATGACATTACAGATTTTGCCATTGATAGTACACCTAGTCCGAAAGAGAGCATGTCGTTGATAAGCAATATCGGACTTAGGAGTTAACAACACTTGTTGAAGAACACATGAAACGATATCACCTTCGTCTGGTACCGTATAATCAATATCATCAACAATTTCCTCACTGCTGTCCTCTTGTAGGACATCCTCTTCGACCATATTGATTATCTTACGGTGCRGACATTCATTGGATAAATGACCGGTTTGTCCACACCTAAAACATTTCCCTAATGTAGGCGATGGTATATATTGCCCTGTTTCTTTCCTGTCACCAAATCAGTGTGGTTAGATTTGACTAAATCAGTGTCCAGAGTTTTACCTTTTGTCGTAGGAATGGTACGGTTGGGAGAGGAAATGTTGTCACTCGTCGAAGTAGGCTTCTTGGAGGTTCCACCTTGTTCCCAATTGGTCCTTCGGGTGTACTGTTTTTTGAATCGATTTCCAACTTGTTCCTCAATTGTTGTGGCCGTAGAGATGRCCTCATTTAAATAACCTATTGGTTGGAGSGCGATCTGTTCTTTAATATYCGAGCGTAATCCCCCAATGAATCTTGCCACAAGATGTTGTTGTCCTTCCAATAGATTTGTTCGAGCTCCCAAGCGGTGAAATTCTTCAGAATAGTCAGCAATAGATTGGGATCCCTGTCTACAATTTTGATACTGATTATATAAAATTTGTTCAAAATTAACAGGAGGGAAGCGTTCCCGCATGAGTTTCTTCATACGTTCCCAACTTCGAATGGGTTTTTTACCATAACGATGTCTATTAATTTCCAGCTGATCCCACCACGCCGAAGCTCCACCTTTGAGTTTTAACGCTACAAGTCTTACCTTCTTATGTTCAAGTGTTCCCATGTAACCAAAAAAATTTTCGACATTCTTTACCGAATCAAGAAACCCTTCAATATCCATTTTACCATTAAAGGTAGTTTGATCAATTTTCATCTTGTATTCATTACTATCTTGGTTTCTATGTGGGTTAGGATATCTACCAAACCTGTCACTTGAAAGGCAGGTAGTTCTTCCTCCTCCTCACTGGAAGAATCTGCATTGAACTCATTCCGCCGCTGAAACAAAGGATTCTGGTTCAGTTCTTGATTGAAATGTCGTGGTTCTTAGAGGTTTCTTGGACCCAAACGGATTGTTTGTGGTCTTCTTAGTGGATCTACTTGCCCTTCTTGCTGAAATAAATTTCTTCGATCCTCCCTCTGTACTTCTTGATCCAATCTTTCTTGTTGTCCTGTGGTGCGTCGGACCGGGGATCGTTCCACACTTAAAGCTTCAAGTTTCTCATGTATAATCTCCAAGATGTGTTTAATCTCGCCAACATCCTGTTGGATGACCTTCACCTCCCCTTCAATCGACAGCAAGCGTTCGGTTGGCGATCGTGGCGAGAGAATGGAGGTCTGCTCCATTTCTTTGTTGATGAGGGAAGAGTCACCGGTGATCGACTTCTTTCCTGCCATTTGGTGCCCAGAAATTTGGGTGCTCTGATACCAACTTGATGTACACAAACACAATGGTTTCTTGGAGAGATTGAAAGATATCTTTTATTAAGAGATCAGCCTCTATTTATAGAGTTTGGCTAACAACTCATAACACGGTAAAAACTAGTTACTGTGTAGTAACTAACAACTAACTAAAGAACAAAGCTTGAAAGCTAGATCTTAAAGGAAAACCTTAAAATAACAACTAAAACACTACATGTTGGCCTGACCCTAGTTGTAATCACTGAATAGGTAGGTTTTAATTATGGGCAACAGGTTTTTGGTTGATTCCGTTTTGCAGCAGTTTTGAGGGTTGAGATATTATCGCTTTCGTGTCTTCTCTTCGTGGAGGGAGGTTTCAGTTTCTTTACTTCTGGTGATCAGCTTGTGTTAAGTGATTGTTTTGGTTTTCTCCTCAGCAGTCCTTTTGAATTGATGAGCATTTTTAATAATAGTTTTCAACATTTGTTCTTGGGCTTCAGCTGTCATCTATTTCATGGTTTTTGGTTTCTATGTTTCGTTTGTTTTTTCTTTTTCTTTTTCTRCTTCTTTTGGGAGCTTATATCCTTGAAGTTTTTTCTTCATTTTCATATTATCAATGAAGTTTGTTTCTTGTTAAAAAGAAAATAATATATCTTTCTTCAGCATTCGACCATCCTCAAACCTTTGCAAGGCTTTGTCTGCCATAAAAGGATTAAATTGACAACTTTGTGAAAATCGATCTTTTAAATCAGTTGGAATTTTCTTTCGATCATCATGAGCACAAAGCTTTATGATAAACATAAGGTTATCCCAATTTATCGAGAAAACTTCATCTTATTTCCTAACCCAGAAATTATTTTGAACTGCCTTTGCAAGTGCAACTCTCTCCCATTTGACGGTTCTTCTCACTGAGCATCCCCTCAACTTACACTTCAGGTTTGAGGAGCTCCGGCTAGAGGTCCCCACTGCCCTATCTGGGGATTAAAGGCTTTTGAACCGTCTTCTACAAATTCATTCTTTCAATGCATCTTTGAGGAAGCCTTAGCAATCATTTTTGAAAAAACTGACCAAGCAAATTTGTTGAAACTAGCAAGCACATAGATATATTTTCTTCCACCCGAGGAGGGCCAAACAACTAATTCCAGAATTCAACCATACATGGAGCTTTTCTTCTGAATACGACAAGTCTTATGTTCATCTCTGACTTGCTTGAAGAACCTAAAATGCAGGGGAAGATGCAAATAATCCACCAAAATGCTCTCAAACCAGTGGAGCTGGGACCCAATAAAACTTGTTCCCAATACAACAACTTTTCAAATTCATACTTTGCAAATCCTTAAAACCAAATATAAAACAAATCTGAACAGAGATCTTAATCTCGATATCAGAGCTAATCTAGAAGAAAGCCCAACTTGGAACTAGAGAATACCTTGGGAGTCCTATGCTGAAGGAGAGAGAAGAGAACATTTTCTGCATCCTTTATTATTCAAGATGAATTTTCTTAATCCCTAGATTGCACATATTTGTTATATTAGAATATTTCTATTCTCTCAAAATTAAGAATACTGTGGTCTATCTGAGATTTTCTGTTAGTTTTTTGTACTCCAGTGGCTTGATGATCTCATTGTATTCCTTATTGCTGCATGCACCGCAGGGATATATAAAGCTTGGCTTGAAGTTTTCCAGCTTGAGGATAATGAAACAAATTCTGTTGGGGTAGTTATTTCATTGGTATATTGTATTATCTTCGCATGCCTACTTCCTGTGAATAATTATGCTATGTAGTTGGAACTCAAGTACGTTCAACTGTCGCTTAATGCTTGGTGCACTCTTTTTGAGTTAACTCTTTTTGAGTTATGGCTGATATATATTCTAGTAATACAATTTGTTCTCTTTGCAACTGCTATTCATGTAACATATTGCTTTATGTCAAGAACGTTTGGCTTAAGACTAAATGCATCATTTCAAAAAGTTTTAAGGGCAATTTATGAACCAGGCTAACATAAGAAGGAAGAGCGCAGACTTAAAAGTTATGATAACATCTAGTCTTAATGTTTTCGAAATTTGGAGGATGTCTTATCTTACATTTTCCTTTTTTAAATTTTGAAGAAGAACAAACTTTTCATTGATAGATAAAAAAGAAGCAAAATATTCAAAGATGTAAAGTCCTGAGGGAGCGAAAAAAGACTAAAACAGCCAAATAAAAAAAATAAACTCCAATTGTTACAAGAGAATAAAACATTGTAGAACAAAACACTTAATATCTTGCAAGCCGAAACAACGAAAACTATTCCTGCAAAATTCCCAAACAACAAAAATTATCCCATTAGCAAAACCACACAGCCATGAAAATTTCAGCAAAGGGCTTGTTACCAATTCCTACCTATGGTCTATTTCTTCTCTGTAGATCAGTTTTAATGAATTTGTTTCTCATGGGAGAAAACACGTTGGTAGGTTTTCCATCTCTCACCAGTCCACATAATTTCTCTTTTAGTATTTTTTTGTAAAAAACCAACGGATTAATCTTGTCATTCTTCTTTGTATTATGATACAAATCCTAACTATGTGTGTGAGGCACACAATTTCTGTGAATAGATCTAAAATTATCTTGATGAATTAATGGATCAATTTTTCTATGGCTTGCTGCACTAGTGATGCCCTTACTGTGACCAGTGTGTAAAAAAATTTGTAAATATGCTGGAATAGTCCCCTTCACCGTACAGCTTTCCGTCCATACAGATATCACATTGTTGGATATTTGAAGGACTTAACTTTTTTTTTTCCCATGATGTTTATTCTTTTTTCCATTTCTCTATTTACTCCTAAAGGGAGTTGTAGATACAATTACTTATTTGTAACTTTTGACCAAAAAAAGTTCTATTTTTTTTTTTACTGAAAGGTACATTTGTGATTTTTCTTTTTTTTTTTTTGTTTAGATTTTTGAATGTTTAGTAGTTCTCTTATCAATGCAGGCAAGAATGTGCAGCATGGAAAATTTCCATTGAACTTTTTGTGGTATTATGTTAAACATCAAACTTTAAACTTATCTCAATTGTGATTCTCTCATTTATCGAGGTCATTGGGTGGATGGGTGAGAGGAAGCCAAGTCAACAAAACAGTGGAAATTGTAGGCTTGGAAATCTATTGTTCATGTCAAAGTGAAGTTCATGTGGAGGGATGCGAGGTAGCAGTGGGGACTAAAGTGAACCCATTTGAAGAAAAAGTTGACTTCATATTAGCTCCATGTGATGCAGTCTTGTCACTTTTGGTAGGTATCCGAATATGAATAACTTGATTGTTGAATAGTCTTTGCTTCTTTTTCTTGATAAAGGTTTCTATGTTACAAAATATATGCCTTGTTTTCCATTTTCCCCTTTTTATCATCATTATCATTTGCTTTTGATTTTCTCATTTTATTTTGTTTTGTGAAAGAGATTTAGTTGGAACTTTTGAATTTGCTGAACTATATACTGCTAATTTTAGTGGAAGTAACTCATGGTAGCCGGAACCTGTGAGTTGGCTATAAAATACAGTGCAAACCTTTGCTCCAAATTTGCAGAACAATTATTTGATATTTATGGGTTTATTATTATTATTATTATTATTATCATTTCTTCTTAAAGGTAACACTTTACTAGATGGTAAAACCTCTTAAAAAATCGAACCAGATCCTCTATTTATTTAAAGTTGTAGTTTGGGCGTGTTTGCGAATAGGGTTTATCTAGAGTAGTAGTCCTTCACGCTTTCACTAGTGGCAAGGACGAGAGGAGTGAAAAAATGCTCCCTCAATAACAAGAAACAAACTTTTCCTTCGGTAATGAAAAGAAACAAAAAAGTTGAAGGATTCAAATTTCTAGAGGGAAAAATAAAAAGWAAAAACAATCTAAAAAATGACATATAGAAGCATAGAAGAATGAAGCTAGAACACCAGAAGCTTTGAATTTGCTAGATCATAATGCTCTGAACAAATTTTGCATTTGTCTTCGGAGATTTTTTGAAGATACTCGAAATAATTTTGGAAATCTGTCCTTGAGGGAGTAATTACATAACTGCTTAGATTTATTTAATACACCAACCAAAGAAACAAAAAGTACCAGCATTACATAGCCGGTCAAGGACCTTCTTTTACATTCTTGAAAGCACTTTAAATAGACTAAGTTTTAGGTATTTCCAAAAAGTATTTTTAGGAAGTACTTAATTATTACTTCCCAAAAAGTGCTTATAAGGCCTGTCTTGACAAAGAAATCTTTATTTTACAGATTTGAAGTTCCAATTTTTTTAATGCTTGCAGTTGTTGACAGTTGATAAAGAATGACATTAAGGTCTTATTTCATTTTATAGGTTAACCGATCAGGAAAGCTGGATAATAGTACTCCACAATATTCTGTTAATGCCGACTTAAATAGCCTGGTTGGTGCATTGTCAACTAATTTTCCCATTGTGCTGGAAAAATATTCGATTATATTTTTGGAGATTAATGTTTATATCATGCATATTTTTCCTCGTTTAGGTTTTCACTTTGAATGACGTTCAGTTGCAGCAAATATTGAATTTATGGGATTATCTTTGCATATGCCGATTAAGAGATAAGTAAGTTAATTGTTTTTGTTAGATGTCGCATATCTATTGCTTTAACTTTGCCTATTGTTCTTAAGCTGTAATTTCTGCTACTTTGCATCCTTTTCTTTCTTTCTTTTCTCCTTTCTTTCCTGTGATTAATTTATTAATTAATTTTTTTTTTGGTCTACTTTTTCAAAGAGGAAGGAAGTAGGCGTTGTTAGTTTTTATACTGCTCTTTCAAATTTCTCCAATGCATGGATTCTAAACTTCCCTTATCTGGTCCTACTTTTTTTATTGGATGCACTGCTACTGGTGGATAAATTCAATTAAATAACTTGATTATTAATAAAAGCAAAAATCTTGGAATCTTTTTGCTACCCATACCAAACATTTGTTGTTGATTTTAAACAGTCACCACACCTACAGTGCATTCCATATGCAAAGAAACCTTTATATTTTGTAAGAATCGGGCAAATTACTAATATTGTTCTAATCATTACTCGAGGCGTAAAGACTTCAAGCTCAATGCATTTTCGAAGAGGCATAAGCCTCTTATGGTTCAAAGAAGGTGTAAGTCTCGAGGCTAAAAGTTAGAGGCTTGCTGAGGCAAGCCTCAAGGCGTAAGCCTCAAAAGCTTATTAAAACATGGCATTTCATAAAGTGGTTGTGCGGCAAATGGTGTCCCTCTTCTTGTACCTTTGAATCCACAACTACCGACGAAGGACCCAGAAATTACCCGACCCAGTGACCATGTTGTCCTTTTACTGTTAATTATTTTCCTTGAATTTGACTTCTTCCTAATTGTAGTTACACCTTTTGCACATAACTACATAAGGGCTATATTTCACAGTGCACCTAATCTTTTATTGTGCAGATATGGAAGATTTCGCCCCTGGTGCTCTCCCCTGTCAAGGAAAGTCAAGGGTTGGCAAATATCATGGTGGCATTACGCACAAGAATCTGTCTTGTCAGATGTACGAAAGAATTTAAAGAAAACTTCATGGAGATATCTTGGACACAGATTGTAAGTGTTTATTTATTATTTATGGATGCATTTGCATGTAATCTTTGTATGTACATACCTGGAAAATCATGTTCTGGTTACTTTCCTTTTTTTTTGGAAAAAGAAAGAAACTTTTTACTGATAATATGAAAAGAAAGAAAAATGTTTGAAGATATTAACTTCCAATGGGAGCCAAAAAAGGTAAAAGAAGGCAACCAAACAAAGAAAAAGCTCTAGAAAATACGAGAGCATAAACAAATAACCAAAACTAAAACCTACAATCTGCGAATGAAAGCAACATAAGAAAACCTATTGGGAATGAAATAACAAAAATCTGAATCAGCATAGGCTTGAATAACTTTCTTCTTCAAAACTTGCATTTCCTAAACTGACGGCTTGCTAAAGAGGTTCCAAAACAAACACTTAATTAAAAATAAAATATCTGAAGAGCTGAAAAGTATTAAAAAAAAAAAACTTCAATAATGTCTAAAAAGTCGAGTGGAGGTTCTGAATAAAGAGGAATAACGAATTAAAGAAGGATAAAATTCCCCAATGTCATTGAACTTCTAAATCAGAATCAATGCTACTATCGCTGACTTCGTGATCCTCGGAATAATCTGAAAATTCTTCATCCAATGCCTCTTTGACAAAGTCATCGTTAGTTGAATGAATAATTCCTTGAGAAAGATGAATCTAAATCTTCTTTCAAGACCTCAATTTCAGCAGAGGAAGCAACCATCAAAGAGGTAGCTTTCGAACCCTTGCTGCAGTTTGACTCCATTTGGATCCTCCTTGGATGGAGGAACTGTCTCCTCCGTACAAGCTCAAATTCGAGGTTTAATTTCAATGAGAGTGATCCCTACTTCTTCAAAATAGCGAAAATGGTCTTCTTTTTGTTTCTGAAAAGAGGACTATCAGAGAATTGGATGGAGGAGAGAGTTCCTCATTGAATAAGTGACCCAAGCTTTCTCCAATTCAGAATTTAAAGTAACCTCATCCACTAACTCCTCAGAAGAATTTGGAGTCATGTTAATGAGACTTTTGATTTGATTCAAAGACCCTACACTTACGTCTGGTATAAAGATGCGGTAAGGGATCAATAAGTCTTCAATTTCTTCATGCATAAAGAAAAGGAAAAGCTATTCAGACTTCCTTTTAAACTTTAATTGAATCCATGGCTTGATAAATGTCTGCCGCATTAATAAAGTCTTTAATGAGCATTAAAGCTGGGAGGCTCGGTAATACCTTCAATTCCACCTAAAAAGTGTTGTTCTTTAAGCAACCATCTTTCAATGACTTTTCAATTACCATAGGAGCAATTAAACGATCTTTATTTAGTGCGCACACGACCTCTAACTTGTCAGAGAGAGACTTTTCATTTTTCCCATACAAAAACCTTTCGTTGTCTACACAAGCAGCCTTTGGAAATTCTTCTCGAGCCTTTGGCTTCGGAAACCTTTCGTTGTCTACCAAGTGTTTTTGGTTGGATTTTATTTGTTTAATGATTGTTACTTTTATTTGTTTCTCAACTACAGAATCTATCGTCGGAGGTATGTCAATTTGTACAGGAAAAAGTTGGAGTTTCTTCATAACGACCAGGTAATTTGATCATTCCTCATTTCTGATAGTAAACTGCAGAAATTAGGCTGAAATGCTCCAGTTGTAATTTTTGCTTATTCTTGTCAGGTAGCACAAAAATTTCTATCTATCAGTTTAAATATTCCGGTTGTATTGGTTGCTCACAGTGTTTTTTGAGCTCGAGGTGCACTAAAGCGCGATAGTTCTTAGGGACTTAATTGCTTTCCTTTTTTTTTTTTTTAAATAAATGGGATTTAATGAAAGAGAATAATTGCCAAAATATCGTTGATTTAAGAACAAAAAGAAGAAGTTTTTATTTGGGTTTGTTTCGTCCCCAAGGATGCTCTTTGTTTGGGATTTGCAATTATAGTTTGATGAAGCTTTCAAGCTGTCTTTTCTCTCCATTCAGCTTTAAAAGACTTCATTGATTGGAGTTTCTTCAAATCTTTTGGATATCCAAAGATTGCATGAAGTCTTGGCAGACGAACAGTTTCAATTTGGCAACGTTTCTCATCTACTCAAAACGCAGCAGTTGGCACAAACAATGTGGCTAGTCAGTTGAGCACCCCTATGGTTAGAAAAGAAGTGGGCATTGGTCAAGAAGTGGGCATTATTGGCCCTACTGTTTTTCAAGAGCTAAATGCAGAAGCTATTTTGAACCAAAAGTCAAAAGGGCAACCCGTTTCCACCGGGTATGAAGAATTATGAACAATTAATTCAACCCCTTCCTTTTTACTACTCTCGTAAAAAGCCTAATACTAATTTTGGAAATCAGCTTGCAAAGCCCTCAGTAGTTGAAGGGGTTCAAGTTAACCTTAATAAGGCTTTCTTTGAAGAACGAGAAGTAGTTAGTAAAGATTGTTCGGATAAGGTAAATGTTCTGGCCATTGGCAGTATCCACTCCACTAACGAAGGTTTGCCTCTTAAATCATCTTCCATAAAATTCTCGGATAATGATTTTGGAGATGAGGATGGCGCAATTAGTATTAGTAGTTTAGACTCTTCTCCAAAGTCAGACATCCCAATTGAGGACTTTTCTGAGCATTCCTATGCGGATGATTTTCAATCCTTATTTAACGAGCAAAAAGAAGATGAGAAACCTGTTCTCCCACAACAAACAACCATTCCTTCCTTTTTTGAAGAAATGGGGATTACCCTTGTCCCAATTGAATCTATTCTCTGAGTTTTAAGTTGTTCGAAAGGTTGGAATGTTCTCAATTATGCCTTCTGCATATTTTAAAGCTTTGCAATTTTAGTTCGGTTGGTTGGTTGAGGTTTTCAAAGTCTTCTCCAGCATGTGGTTTGACATTTAGTGGTTTTATATATGGAGGCTTTTTGAAGACAACGTTGAGGCTTTGTATTTGGTGTTTTCTCCTTATTAGAATTTCGGTTGCGGTCTGTTCTTGTGCTCTATCTTCTACTTGGTTCTTTTTGGAGTTTGGTCTTTGTTTTTGGTGCTAAGGAACCTACTCGGGGCTCCCCATGGTTTAGCCACTGGGCTACGGTTCCCTATCAATTCTATGTATTTCTCCCTTGTCCGACTTTGCTTCACAGCGTGAGGTGAGCGTCAGTGGAATGCCGAAGATTGGATGGCCTGAAAAGCTGGGTAGGATTTCGGGCGAGCTGTGGCCCTCATGCAATTGTTGTCCCTGGTTTTAGTTTGTTTTCCCAAGCTCGGCAGCAAGCAGTTTTTCTAAGTTTTGTTTTAGAATGCTTTTATCTCTTTTGAGCTTGTCTTGCTCTTGTTGCGATATTTATTCGTTATTTTTCTATTCTTCTCTCTTTTCTTTTCTTTTTTCACCCTCTTTGAGGTTTTTTATCTTGAACATTTTTCCTTTTCATATATCAATGAAAAGTTGTTTCTTGTTAAAAAAAAATAAATTATAGTTTGATGACAATTAAATAATTTTTGAGGCATAGCTTTGAAGGTTGGGAGAGTGATCTAACTTAGCTAAGCACATGGATTTCTCTTTTTTGATTGATTGATTGATTTTTTTTTTAACCAAAAACGAGCTTCTCGTCCATATAATAAAAAGATACATTTGTTCAAAGGATATGAACTCTCGGGGGAGTGAAAATAAAGGAAAAAATAAATTGCAGTGAGCTAATGATGGTTAATAAAAGCCTCCCAATTCAAACAAATGTGACTAGGCGAGTAAAGAGAAAACATGTTGCAGAGAGAATACCATTGTGAAGCTTTCAGGATTGCTAAGTCATAATGATCCTCTCAAAATCTTCTCTTGTCTTAAAAAATTCTCCTATTTCTTTCAAACCAAACTTTCGTAATTATGGCTTTAATGGCATTAGTCCAGAAAAGGTTGATATGAGGAGAAAACAATGGTCCTGATAACAAGTGAGAAATGTTCTTGCCTACTTCTTTGTTGAACACCCACTTAATATTGAAAATCTTGAATAGGGGTGGCCAACAATTAACTGAATATTGACATGAAAAAAGAAAACGATGATTCTGACGTTCTCCAACATCTTGAGTAATTATTGATTGCTTTTTTGATGTCTATTAATTGAGGTGGCTTTATCATTTTTTTTTAGAAAGAATACTAAAGATTATATTAACGAGGAGATAAGAGATGAAGATATCTGGCAAGGCCCGAGGGTTACAAAAAACAATCCCAATTAGTTGTAATATGCACGAGGTCTAGGTTGTAATTACAAGAGCATTTAGATATAAAATATTTATGTCTTGTTTAATTGGGGTGGCTTATACCTTATTCTCAGAATTTTTATTTTTCTGTTTTTTCTTCTCTTTTCACTCATTCTAGGAGTTTGTATATCTTTTCATCTTTGCCTCTTTTATTCTATCAGGGAAAACTTGATATATTGTTAAAAATTAAGGACAAAAAGAAGTCAATATCATCAGGATCACTTGTTATAATTGCAAAAATATATATAGATTTCTCGAATTTCTGTAATCCACTAATCCATTAACAAGGTGTGATTTAAACAATTTTTTACTTGAAGAATACATAATAAACATATATGTAAAATAATTTTGTATTTTTTTAAAGAAGTCTGCACTAAATTATTTGTGAAAGTAATTTTTTTTTTTGAACTAATAATTTTGAAGACAACGATGTTCTTTTTTTCAATAAATTAGAGAGAACAAATAACATGTTTGATATTATTACCAAGCATGTTTGTGTTATTTCGTTTTTTGAAAATACGAAACAAGAAATAGAAAACGGGAAATGGATATTAGAAATATGAAATGAAAATGTCACTAAATGGGCCTTAGATGTATTATTTACTATTTATTACATTTGACAAAAAATATAGTAAACTATAAATATCTCGAACAAGATATACAGAACTTTTTATGGCCATTTTCCTGGAAATGTAAAAGAGAAAATGAGCTAATGTTAAGAAGAAACTTTTCCATGTGACAATTTATATTCTTGAAACTACGTTGCAACAGGATCGTTAATATTTATTTACCTCTTGACTTTCAGACTGCACATCTTATTTAGTAACAATGAGGGATCTCATTTTACATATTTGATTTGGATATTCAGTCCTTCAATGTTGTTTTCTTTATTATTTTTATTTTTTTACTCTGATACGTCCATTGTTTCAATTCTCAGTCAATTGATGATAACATTCTTAAAGAATTGGAGGTAATGGAGAAAGAATCAGATATAGAAGATATTTTAAGTTATAGATCGGCTGCTGAATGTGAGTTACAGGTAACATGAACTTATGGATAAAGTAAGAAATAGTATTGATACCAGAAGCATGTTTCTATTTTACTCGGCCATTTCAATGTTGTTAGGCACACGTAGAGTTTTCTTTATCTAGGTGGGTCACTTTCTTCACTGAGGTGCACAGTTGAAACTTTGAAATAATTCTACAGTTAAATGTCAGGATCTCTTGCTTCTGATAAGAATCAGACGTAAATTATTTATCTGGTCTTTGGGTTTCAACTTCCTACTTGTTTTTCAAATGCGTTTGCCCTTTTCTTTCTTTCTTCATCTTGCTGCATCCATTGTGTGACATACTAACCTTACTTCTATTTCTTTCCTCATTTCTAGCACACCATCCTCTGCTGCTTCCTCCTCTCTTCCATTAATTTCCTGAAGCTTCTGATTATTATTGTATTCCAGAAGTTTCATTCGTGTTCTTCTATCTGATAACATTTTTAGCCTTGAAGTAGGATATGCATTTCTGTAATGATCCTTCTAATTATTTTTTTGTATTTAGAACTTCCTTAAAGTTTTGAATGTTTTATTTTGTAGTTTAATTTTGGAACTTTAATTGTCAACCACCCTTTCCTACCTGTCCTAAATGAATTGATTTCTCTAATATTTTGAGACTTCAGTCAAGCGGTGATTTCTCTCTAGTTTGATTATTAATTATTTCTTCAAGGATATTTATATAAATTTTGATGTCTTGATACCCCGTCTTTATTTTCATTCTATTTTTTAGTTCTCTTTTCACTCCTACTTAGAGTTTGTATCCTTTGAACTTCTTTCATCAACAATGAAATGGTCGTATCTTTTTTATAAAAAGATAGTTTGAGCAAGATTTCTACCATTTTAGCAAATTAGATGATATTACTGTTCTTTATTAATCTCTCACTTTCTATCTTATTTAAACTTATTGTAAATGGATCAACTAGCATCTATTTGGCAGTTTGAGGCCAGAAATGGTAGCTACTGCTACACAATCAGCTGTTGAGAAGTCACAAGTCGATGATCGTTCAATGAGGAAACCTCGGGGATGGTTGAACTGGCTATCCCTTGGTATGTTAGGTGCTGGGGGTACTGAAGATTCATGTCAATTTTCTGGAGTCATTTCAGATGATATTGTCAAGGTATTTGTCTTGTTTTGTTTTGGTTTTTGTTGTCCGTGACAAACAAAATACTTTCACTTGTCTTTGTAGGACATATATGAGGCAACCAAATTCCACCCTCAAGTTCCATCTAACGTCAGTGCTGCTGATGAAGAAAGGATCTGTTTCTGTGCCATCAAAATTGACATTCATCAGATATCAGCAACTTTACTGAGCATGTATGAGTTCCGAACTTTCTGAGTCTCAGTAAAATAGAGTTGATTGTGCTCTATGCACAAGATTTGTTCATTGCAACTGAAAAAAATGACAGCACTCATTTTTTCCTTTAAATGATCTTTTATTATTATTATTTTTATTTATAGAAAAGCGGGAAGCAAGAATGAGATATATATCTTAAGCATAAAACCCTTATGAAGTTAAAGAAAGATCCCTAAGTTACTGGGATGAGGAAAAAATAGAGTTGTAAATATCTTTCAATATACAGAATCAATCTGACACTTTGAAACTCTCTCGTTGCTGAGTTTCTAGGTTATCTGTCGTTAAACTTATGAAACAACATTTATGATTACTATGCAGATGGATGTAGCCTTTTCTTAAAAAATATCTAAGTTTTGATGTTGGCATAATTGAATTTCTTCGTTGGTGGCTTCTGGTTTTGTATTGTTAAATTTCTTTTCTTAATCGTTGTAATTCTCCTTGTTGAGCTTATCTACCAGTTTTTTTTTTCCTATCTTTTCCCTTCATCCCTCTGGGGTTTGTATCTTGAATATTTTTTCTTTTCATATATAATGAAAATTTTTTATKGTTAAAAAAAAAAGAATAAAAACATCTTGTATTTGAATTTATCAATTTTTGAAGGCGTTGCTGCTATATTAGAATCAGAGTAACAAACTGTTTTCCTCAGAATGGGGACTATGGTTTAACATTAAATCAGAATAAATAATTTCCCATCTTCTAAGGTCAGTTGAGCCGAAATGGGGATTATGGTTTATGGTTGCAGTATTTTGTTGTAAAGAAGGTACAGAGTAAATTAGTAATTGTATTTCAGGTAAGTGGCCGAATAGGTTGAGTCAAGCTCTTCATGAGAGGCATATTTCTGTTACTAAGTTTTGTTGAATGATTTATTAATAGATTTCTTCATGAAAGGCTTGGCCCTGTTATTAAGTTTTCTTGAATGATTGATGAAAATGATTATTATTTTACTTTGATATGAAGATGTTATTCCTTCTACAATTATGTCAATGATGTAATTATTTTTTCGTCAGCAAATATAATCAAGAAGTTGCAAAGATGATATTCATCAAGACAATGGTGGAGTGTAAAATTTGGATGGAAGCTGCAACCATCAATATATTAGTCAATTCTATAGAGATGGTCAATCCACTGAACCAGAGAGTTCTAATTTTTCTAAGAATGGTTGTGTTTCTTCTCTTCTTTGTAGGGCTTAGCTTTCTGTTTCTTCTGATTGAAATGAATTGGAGATTCTTTGTAGCTTTATTATATTGATATGCATGTATTTAATGTGATGGTAGTATATTTCAGCATATGCATATATGTACTTATGTAGATAGTAGTTTTGATTATAAGGTAATTTTTAGTGTTTGGAGAAGTGTGGTTGGAACTTTGGTGTGGTTTTATGGTTGGAGGCGGATGAGTGCTTGAAGATTTGGAGGACATTTAGGTTTGGGATAAAATCATTGGTCTTTGCTAATATGCCATGGGAAGGTTACAATTTTGAAGATGTGGCACTAATTAGGAAGTGTCTAGTTAGAAAGATATTTCTTGGAAGATACAGTTTTAATTTGATAATTTTGAATTTATTTTGAAATCATAGCGTTAGAAATATGTTCCAACTCAATAGGAGTCTTGTTAGAAATGGGAATTATATCTCAATTATATAAATCATTTTGCTATTTTATTCTAATTTTATATTGCTTTTGCAATAGTCTTTAACTCATTAATAAAGCTACAATTCATTGTTTTTTTTTAACAAGAAACGAACTTTTCATTGATGAATGAAAAGGAACAAAAATTTGTTCAAAGATATGGATGAGTAATAGAAAAAAATATAAAAACACGAACTTTTCGTAAAATTGTTATGAAATGTTAGAAAAGGGAGAAAGACCCATTCATTGAGATTACAAAAGCTTCTCCCATTGGATAGGAGAGAATTGTAACTGTAGTTGCAAATAGGTATAACATGTTTATGCCAATATAAAGCCAAAAATAGGGAGAGATCAAGTAGCCATTCGGCCGGTCTTTCTTTGCCTTGAAAGATTCCAGCATTATGATCATTCCCAATAACCCAAATAATGGCTCTGCTGATGTGCATCCACGTGGTCTTCTTCCAGGAAGGGGTGGTCTTTTAAAATAAGTGTTAAACTGTCACACTTGTAGGGAAGGGCCAAAGACCAATTAAAAGCTGTAATAACTTGTGACCATATCTTCGAAGTGAAAAGGCAGTGGACAAAAATTTGCCTGTGACTTATTTTTTGCTTTGCACAAACTGCACCAACTTATTTTCTACCTGTCAAGCGTCCTTGGATATCATCCTTTCAAAGGGGAAAAAAGCTTAATGAATTATTTTCGAGCTTTTTTATGAGTCACTGACAAGAACGAAATCAAAGAATCTTCAAAGATGTGGGTTGATGCTTTGACCATTTTCTTGACGCTTTAGTTTTTTTCTTTTTTTTTTGGCTGTATAGGATTATTTATGGCTACACAAACCGTTGAGGATAGTTCTAGATCTGGTCCAAGACGAACTATTGTATGGGATTTATTGAAACCATCGAATACAGAATATGGTTAAGTGGCTCATGGGTGGGGAACTATGCCTTTGATGAGTTTTGAGATGGGTACATTTATGATATTCATGTCTATTATTTTTTAGATTTATAATTCTTCCATTTTACTGGACAGAATTTCAATGAATTAGATTCAATTCACAAGAACCCCTAAATAACTTCATGGTATAAATGCTCAGCCCTCTTTCACTTATATAACTTTCCTTCTCTTTTAACAAATTGGACAAGTTTAATGCTCAGCCCTCTTTCACTTATATAACTTTCCTCTCTTTTAACAAATTAGACAAGTTTTATGTAGCTCTCGTAGATTGGGGTTTTCTTCTCTTTTTGTAATTTCATACCATTAGTGAAATTGTTTCTTATTAAAAAAAAAAAAAAACTGTTAACAGAATGTTTATACTTTCAGATTTGTGAAGTTGGTAGCTGGAATTGCTAGAAGAATTTTAATGCTAAATGAGAAATTTTTTGTAGCTAAAACTNCAATTCGGAGAGTGCCATCCATGGATGTCTTTTTTGCCCACGGTCATGGGTATTGAGGCAAGTGTGTTCTGAGCTCCAGAGGAGGAATTTTATATTTTTTGGGTAGTTCTCGTTCCAAATCAGCTTGTAAATGTAATTACTGTTTGAAGATATTTCCCATGTAAGTCTGTTGGCCAAGGATTTAGTAGAAAAAGACCTCCCTTTTCAAAATTCCAAGCCCAATAGTTGCTTCCGTTGGAGGGTTTATACGTTGATAAAAGAGAGATAAAAGATGCCCGCTCACTTGTTTCGTCATCCTTTTAGTTTCTACAAAAACCCATAGCCCAAGAGATATTTTTTCATCCTATAAACCTTCTATAGAGGCATCCTTTGGGTTGGATATCACAACTAATCAGGGATAAACAGTGGACAAGGGTCTGAAACCTTGCTATGGATGTCTGAGTAAATAAGATTACTTTTAAGGACAATGTGTTTCCAGTGGGCTGTTAGAAGATACATTAGACTTTTGCACCGGTTTGAGATCAAATTGGGTAGATCCATACGTGGCCACAAAAACCTTTCTCCATAAAGCAATCTTCTCGATATGAAATCTCCAAAGCCATTTATCAAAGAGGGCTTTGATTAATAAAATATTCTCTTTTCTGTAAAAAACAAATGACAATATTGAGTCATTGACTCTATAATTTTATATATAGAAAGAATTATAGAATTTGGGTATACAAGTTAGAACTTATTACGCTGAAACCTTATAATATAGTATAAATGGAATATCTTTTAAATAATTTTTTGTTTACCTAAACATCATTTCTCTCTTATATGCAGCCTCTTTGTGAGAAAGACGTTGAAGAGACTGGTGGTCCTTCCTGTAGTTTCCAAGTTGATGTGTCACCCAAACAAGAGGTTAACCTGTCTGTAAAGGTGCTATTACTTTGATATGCTTATTTGATGCTGAATAAATGCCCATCTTGATTCTTGTCTTTGAAGTCTGCTTCTCTTCAGTGATATTTCCTGTGTATTGCTTGTAGGTGATGCTGAGTCCATTAGAAGTTACTTACGATGCCAAGTTTCTTCTTTGTTTGTTGGAGTTTTTTGATGGATTTAAGTCCTTCCAATCTCTTCACAGAAGGGTAACGAAAGATGTAACTTCCTCGTGGTGTTCTCAATTTATGTACACATCTGTGTTTCGAGCTGTTAGTAGGACTATGCGACTTATACCTAACCGTGATTCCATTTTTGTGTCAATAACTTTGGTGATAATTAATAATTTTAGTTGGCTTTTGTTTTCATTGAAATATTCTCTTTTTTTCCCCTTAAATTATTGTTGTTGTTTCCTTCCAACATGGCCATATCTGCAAAGGAATCTTGTATTTTATTGAAATCATGGTGTGAAATTTGAACTATGAAGGTCGCCCCCAGAAGTTGGTATAATTTATCCTTTAATTGAAACTTTCTAGCTTGGAGCCTTTTATACTATTCTATTTCTATGATCAATATAATTGGAGGTTGTTTCTGTAACCTCATTTTCCCTTGGTTTGTGGATATGCCTCATTTCCCCAACTGATATTTGGCCATTTCTTCCTGCAGGTTCTTTCAACTCTAAATGGAATTGAAAATGCCGAAGCTCGACTGCTTTCCAAGGCTCGGTAAGTTTAACTTATAATTATTGCATGACTTGGTAATTTAGTAATTGTTGTAGTCTATATCCAGTTGTCTCATATGTTGCATATGTAGAGTGTCACATTTTGTTGTTTTTGCTCCTGCAGATGCATAATGTCAAGGTATAAGAGAGTTATGTGGGACATTACTGTCAATGGTATTACAGTTTATGTTCCTTGGAATACTCCTTCAGAACAAAATAACTTGGTAAATGTCCTTGTTTTGTTGCTGCAAGTTTATGTACATATTCTGATAATGCAGGTTTTCGCACTTCCATTAAAAGACACCTGAAGTTTACTGTGTTGAGAGAGGAATGATATTTTTCGTTCTTAATTTCCATAAATAATTATATAGGAGTACATTTGATACTGGATGTAAATGTTCTTAGGAAGGCAAACAACCAATAGTTAAGAGTACTTCCCTTGAGCCACCAAGTGTGGATATGATTTAGGGCAACTATAGCATATATCCCAAGAGCCAGATGCTCATGTCTTTTGCACTTTCCTATCTTGTTGTTTTGAAGATGCAATTATTTGTAGCTTGTTCATACATGGTTCAACTGGTTCCTTTTAGTTGTCTTGAAACGGTGCTACACAATTTACAATCACTCCAGCATTAAGCTCTTCTTTAATCAAATTCTTATCATAAATCATAATACTGTCACGTGGGAATACAATAATTACCACATTCTCAGAGGGTTTCCAAACATACATGGTTCAACTGGTTCCTTTTAGTTGTCTTGAAAAGGTGCTACACAACTTACAATCACTCCAACATTAAGCTCTTCTTTAATCAAATTCTTATCATAATCAAAATCCTGTCACGTGGGAATACAATAATTACCACATTCTCAAAGGGTTTCCAACCATTGTATGTTTTCAGATGGTCAATTACCTTTACTGACAATAAGAACGTGGCTTTCGTATTTTTAGTTACTAATAGTATCTTCTTCACTATAATAACTTGGATTAATTATGTAGACCAATATGTTATTTAGTTAGCTGGGTTGTTAGTTAAAGCTTTGTTAGTTAGTTTCTGTTATATTATATGTTAGTTGCGGCTGTTAGGCTTATTTCCCAGCCCTTGTTTTAGATCCCTCGCCTATATAAGGGAGGATGGTCATTTCATTTTTAAGTTTTCCAGATTTAAAGAACATTCCCCATTGGGCTACGTCAAGCAGTATCAGAGCACCATTGTTCTTAGGCTCGATACTTCAAGTAAGAAGGATGTTTCAAATATTGGAGATTCTTTGCTTGTCCAAAAAGTGGCGGTTCCAAATCTCGTCCTCTCTCCATGATCCACAACCACTCGACTCATGATGGTTGAAGCCACGGTAAAAATTGTCCAAAAGAATGTGGTGGAGATATGACAATTGTTACATGATGTCATTACTCGGCTGGTCACCATGAATCTACAACCAAATCCTACAAGATTGGATCAAGAGGATTGATCAAGATCGGTTACCACCTGCACCAAGATTGGTCGAAGAACCTTTAGTTGCTCCAAGAAGGGTGCAAGAACAACATGATCTGCATTACAACCAACATATGCACCTTCCTTTTTGGCGACAGCAGGAAATCTATGTGGATTCAAGAAGACGTACCTGATTAGGAAGGAGACTGGAGGAATCCTAGGAATTATAATCAACATTATCAAGAAAATAATGGATTCAAGATGAAGATAGACTTACCAAGTGTTGATGAAAAAATAGATATTGAGGGATTTTTTCGATGGATCAAGAATGTAGAGAACTTCTTCAATTATATGAATACAGCGGACAACAAGAAGGTTAAGCTAGTGGCTTTCAAGTTAAAAGGTGGTGCTTCGGCTTGGTGGGAACAACTTGGGAGAAGATGAAGAAGTTGATGCAGGGAAGTGTTTTACATATCAACTATGAACAAATTATTTACAACAAATATCAAAGTTGCAATAGCGGAGTATACTGGAGAGTTTCTGTAACAATCGAAAAAAATATATAAATATATATATATATTTAATTATTATTTTTTAGTTGTTTTCTTTTATTTTCTCAAAGATAAACTTTTTTGTTTTAGAAATTATTTTTTTAAAAGATAATTTGTTCTTGGTATTTAAAAAAAAATAAAAAGAAAGAGTTTTATTAAATCTTTATAATTTTATTATTCTTTTTAAATAAGGATTCGTTAGGGTTTATTATAAAAGCCCTTAAACCCTAGGTTTTATTTTTCTTAAATTGCTAGACCTAGTTTTCTGTCAAAGAGAAAAAGAAAAGAAAAGAAGAAGAATTTTGGTATTTTTTTTCTCAAAGATCAGTAAGATTTTCTTCCTCATTGTTTTAGTTTTATTTTTCTTGATTTATAGTTCTTTAATTCAGTTTATTGGGAAAAGTTTTGAAGCCTTTGTTTTTTAGAATAAAAGATTTTAAGGACTTTTTACCCTAAAAATTTTCCAGAGTTTTTGGTTTCAATCTTTTGTTTATGAGATTGTTTTTGGATTATTTTGAGACTCTTTTTGCATAAAAAGTTTACTTATTTGTATCCTATAAATTATAGTTTGTTGTTATGATTTTTACCGGAAAAATTATATGTTTTTACCAAGTTTTAAAGGTTTTATATACGGTTTTTCAGATCTGATTTTTCTATAAAAATTAGTAAATTGTTAATTGTTTTATGGAAAATTCTTTGAAGTTTTATTTTATAAAACAAAAAATTTTTAAGATTTAGAATCTCCAAATTTTCAATTGTTTAGAAGGTTTTTAAGCTGGTTTTATTGAGAAACTTTTTGTAAATTTAGTTCGTATTGATTTATATCGATTCTTCTAATTTTAAAATTTGTTATTGTTGAATTTAGAGGCATTTTAACCTAGTTTTCAGATCTGGTTTTGTAGCCCCAAATCCATACTTTCCTAATTATTTTAGATAAAAAAGTGTTTTGAATGAGAAAATTGGGTAGATAAGA
>NW_019104550.1:554400-564819 GCF_001995035.1 Momordica charantia
ATCCATGTGTCCAGGCCCGCTTGCGCGCACCTTGACTAGTCACGGGTCAACCGCCTGACTTTATTATATTTGGTTGACAAGGTAACTCGTAGGATATTAAATCCTAGATAGGTGACTACCATGGTTTGAACTCATTCCCTTTAAATCCTTTGCTATTTACATTGGCTCTCATTGACCACTTGAGCCATCCAAACTATAGTGATAAAAACTCTGAATGACCATTGCCTACTCAAGGCCGACATTACGTAAATGTTTTCGTTGTGGACAGGTTGGTTATTTATTAATGAATATCCACAATGAAAAATTGTTAATCTCGTGGACGACACAGATGATATTGAGGTTGAACATAATCTTGGTTTTTATGAGGAAGTTTGGAATGAAGGAGAACATGTTTCTTGTGTCATTGAACGACTTCTTCTGACACCTAAAACCGAGTCTTTCCCACAACGCCATTCCCTATTCCGGACTCGATGCACAATTAATGGGAAATTTTGTAATATCGTAATAGATAGTGGCAGCATAGAGAATATCATTTCCAACAAGCTTGTTACAACTCTGAATCTAAAAACTTCACCCCATCCAACACCTTTCAAAGTTGGTTGGATAAAGAAAGGGGGTGAAGCTCAAGTTTCAGCTATATCCACTGTCCCTTTGTGCATTGGAAACATTTATAAAAACCGTATTATTTGTGATATCCTTGATATGGACGTTTATCATGTCTCGTTGGGATGCCCGTGGTAATATGTTACTGAAGCCATTCACAAAGGACGTTGCAACACCTATGAGTTCTTATGGATGGCAAAGAAAGTGGTATTACTACCATTGACTACACACCAAGGTCTTAACAATAAAAATAAAGATAAGGGTCAACTGTTCCATCTTTATAGTGGCAAGCAAATGATGCTCCAGCGTGATTCCTCTATCCTTGGCCTAGTTGTTTAAAACTTTTATTCATCTGAATCAAACCTAGTCCAAGAAACGTTTACTCGGATTGATCAATTCCCTAACATATTGGATATACCCTCTGATTTACCTCTCCTCCAAGACATCTATCATAAGATAGATCTTGTCCCCATTGGCACCCTACCCAACCTACCTCATTATCAAACGAGTCCAGCAGAATATAAAATCCTTAATGAGCAAATACAAGACCTTCTAGCCAAAGGACACATCCAACCTAGTTTAAGCTCATGTGCCGTTGCAGCTCTTTTAACACCCAAAAAGGATGGGTCGTGGAGGATGTGCGTTGATAGCAGGGTCATCAATGAGATTACAGTTAAATATAGATTCCGTATCCGTAGAATTGGTGATTTGCTAGACCAACTAGGGGGTGCAACATTCTTTTCCAAAGTTGACCTCCACAGTGGCTATCACCAAATTCGAATATGGCCTGAATCTCCAACATTCTTTTCCCAGCCCCTGTTTTAGAGCCCTTGCCTATATAAGGGAGGATGCTCCTTTCATTTGTAAGTTTTCCGAATTTAAATAACATTCCCCATTGGGCTACGCCACTTAATGTAAATAAATAAGAAAAATAGATTTTAAAGTACTGTCCCAATGAGTCAGTATATCTTTGTAAGATTATATGTGGAAGAATTCTTAAATTTTCTTGTTCAATTCTACTACTAGCCTATCTCATGGTACATCTAGCTATGAAACACCTGTCTATCAAGTTTGTGAATAAAAAATTTACATTCTTTGTTTGCTGTTGATTTTCTGGAAAACTGTGGCGACCAGTCCTTTGGTTTAAGTTTCAGCTTACGTCTAAGAATGTTATGCAGATTGGCCCAGGTTGAAGTACCTATGAAGAGTCTTACTATATATATGCGCTTGGATTTTAAATGGGATTCATTTTTCGTTTGTTTTATAATTAGTTTTTCTGGTAAGACTTACCCACTGTACTTATATGTCCTATAAAATTATTTTTAACCATGGCCACATGCATTACAAACGTGACTTACCTTGTTCAGCCACAAAGGTGAATTGTTCTGCCGTTAAGCCCCAAAATACAGTTTTCTAGGACTCCCGTTGGGCATGATTAAAGATGCCTCTTTGAAACATGGAATATTTACTTAAACTTTGTATGATCAAATGGCAACACTAGAGGGGTGAATACACTAAATAGAGTTACCTACCAACTTTTCAAATTTAAAAATAAATTCAAGCACAACAAATAATTAAGCAGTCAACACAAAAAAGGATTAACAATAAGAAGAGTTATTGTGTAAATTAGTTTTACAATCCTATCATGCAATCTAGCATGATGTAGAAATTAAAAAGAGAAGGGAAGAAGTGACGTTGGAAATTTTTATAGTGGTTCGTAAATTCCTACTTCAATCCCCAGGACTCCTTAGTGTTTTACTGCAACGGCCTTCTTACGTGTGACAACCAAATCAATTGACCATCTTTTTATCCTAGGCTAAAGGGAAGCCTCACATCCTTTTTATTGGTTCAAGATCCAACCAACTGTATTTTCTCTCAATCCAAGGTGTACCCACGCCTTAATACAAAGCGCAATTAAAAATAAAAAATGCAAATACCACAATAAAAATACATAAGTTTTGCACTTATGTAATGGCTAAAAAGCTGCAATATATGTCTGACAAAAAGGTAAGCAAGTTTATGTGTAGGAGGGAGTGAAAATCTGGAAGAGTTTGATATTTTAAGAGCAAAACGATGAAGAAAAGAAAACTAGCTTTTGCTTTATAAATTGTTGTTGATGAGAATGAAGTTATTAGCTTTATATAGAATTTCAAGGATGAATTTTAGCCATTGGATTTATTTTATTATTATTATTATTATTTTTTAAGATACTAACTTTTCGTTGAAGATATGAATAGGAACAAAATGTTCAACGATACAAACTCTTTAAAGAGTGAAAATAAATGTAGAAAAACGAAAGAAAAAAGTAATTACAAAGGACTAATAAAAGCACCCCAATTATTAAATAAGAACATGGGACTAATTCGAAAAGGAGTCCATAAGAGAACACCAATGAGAAGCCTTGAACTTAGCGTAATTGAGACAATCAAGCGTAGCTCTACGCTTTCTTCGAAGATCCTCAAATTCCTCTCAAATCATAATTCCTAAAGAAAACTTTTCACAGCATTAATCCACAAAGCCCGCACAATAGATGAAGGATGAAGAAATCCACATAGCAATTGAGGCAAATTAGCTTCTGCCCTGTAGTCCAAAACCCAGTCAACCCAAAATTGAGAAAAAAGAGAAGACCACCCAATAGTAGCATAGGAATAGTGGAAAAAGATATGGTTAAGTCTTCCCCATTTTCCTTGCAAAGAACACAGATAGATGGCAGCAAAGTAGAAAAAAGGTTGCTTTTTCTGAATAACATTTGTGGTATTAAGCTTCCTGTGAAGAAGAATCCAAGAAAAAACATTAACCTTTCTTGGACACTTCGATTTCCATAATGCAGCAAAAAGATCTTTAGGCATTGGAGAAGCATCTTTCATTCTGTTTAGGGAAGAAACACAGAAAAAACCTGAAGATTCCAAATACCAAATTCGATGGTCAGCCTCAGCACTATCCGAAACCTTGCATAATATGGCCAGGAGATCTTGCATTCAACTAACTCATTGTCTTTTAAGGATCTTCTTGACCCAAAATGCCATGAATGAGTATTAAGATCCCATAAATCTGACACTTTGCCGAGGGAAAGAGGTGAAATTTTAAAGAGATTAGGAATTCTAACCTTTAGAGGATTATTAGTAATCCAACGAGAGTGCCAAAACAGTATTTTGCTGCCACAACCGAGATTAAAGGAAACGAAAGATTCGACCAAATGCCACTGTGTAGAAATGTTGCTCCATGGGCAGCGCTTACAAATGGACAAACACGGAGAGGTGAACCAGCCAAGAGAATCTAAACCATGAATACTCTCTACTACCTTCCTCCAAAGAGAGTGATATTCAGAAGTTAGCCATTGGATCCATTAGCCATTGAATTTAGGGTAAAAAAGGATGAACAGTGTAGATAAGAAGAAAGATAAGAAAAAGAAATAAAGAAAATTTATTGAGATGGTAAGAAATTGTGGAGATTGAGAGTGATTGTAGAAATTGAGAGATTTGTAGAAATTGTTGATTCCTACATGTTTGAAAGCATCACATGTCGTTCTTTCATTCGTTTGATTGTTGGATGCACGTTAGCAAAATATATTTGTTGATGTCACGTGTCAACTTTTGAGTGGTCCACTTGTCCACTTCACCTGCCATGTAGGATTTTATCCCAATATGTTTTGACCATAACTTCTTCATTTGAGCTCTAATTTGAGTGATTCAAAAGGCATCGAAATTGTCTTTTCGAGCTATATGCTATAGATACTTTGAAACATTCTAATTACCAGTTTATACTTCGTTTGTAATCATCAAAACATTTGGTTTTATTGAGCCCTTGAGGCAAATTTATCTTACCTCTCTATATTTTACCTATCTGTTTTTAGAATGCCCAAAGTGGTCAGAGTGGGAAAAGTGGTGATTGATTTATTATCTTTATTTTTGTAAAGGAATTGCAATTGCTTTATTATGTTTATTTTTGTAAAGGAATTGACAAAGAAGCAGGAGCTTATTTAGTTAGAATCAATATATTGTTGCAACCATACTTCTACATATAGATTTTTAAGCCAAGTTTTGTTTTTCCATCCTTTTCCTGGCAGGTACTGCAACTGGGGGCTCTTTGTGTGACATCGAAATATGATTGGAGCTTACTATCTTCAAGTTTTAAAGAACAATCTGTTATGCTAAAAGGCTTAAGTGATTCAATCTTGGCCTCTGATATTGCTTTTACAGTTCAGCCTCAAAATCTGTACGATCACTTTGATATTCAACTACGAGATTTGGAGGTTGATTTCCTTCTTTTGGGTGTTCTTTGCTTTTTGTTTCGATTTTATTATCAGAATATAATTTAAGATAAGAACTAATTTCCTGCAGATGGGGATCCAAATGCCTTCTCAATCTCAAAGTATCCCTATTTTTGAAAAGTTCAGTGCTGCTGTTGCCCTGCGTTCTTGTCTGATCCCTAATGAATCATTGTTGAAGCAGTTGGAGGTAATTTGCCTGTTTACTAGTTTTTTGTATGCCACCTACCCGTTTTGTGGTCTAGCTTACCACCCATAGATGCTACATGTATTTTTGTTTCATGACATGAAGAAATATCTACTTTTTCTTATTGTAAAATTATCTACTTATAATTTTACAATAAATTTATGTTTCAAATCTTATTATAAAAACAATATTTTCTTTCTGTAAGAGTCTGGTATTTTTTGTCAAATTTTGTACTGATTCATTTGATAGTGATATCTAATAAATATATAATTTTTCTTTTTTATAGTAAAAGGTAGTTTCATTGGTAGATGAAATATGCATAAGCTTTACACAGGTGTGCAATTGTGACGAATAGTACTCCAGAGGGAATGAGTTAAAATCATCGTGGACATCTACGCAAAATTTAAAAGATCTCACAAGTTACAACCCAACTAAATATTGTAAATTTAGGTGATTGTCATATGAGATCAATTGTGGTGTATACCAATTACGGATACGAAAAAATAAAAGGAATAACTACAAAAACAGTTTAGATCTGAAGCACATAAATCAGATTCAAGAATAGTAAATACTTCCCACTGTTTGATTAAAATTTCTTGAGGTACATTGAAGATATTCTTGTTTCTCTCCCTCCATAACTCCCATAATATTGCACAAAAACAGTCAAACCATAAAAACAGTGGCTTCAAATCGTGACCAAAATTTACATTCTTGGGCAAAGGGATGAGATTGTTGAAAATGTACCAGCTATTTGTGGTAGAGATCTAAGCCAAAAATCAAGGTTATTTTATTAATGTTGGAACAGTGTTTTCCAAAGGCGACAAGTCTGATAGCCTTTAGGCGAGAGGCAATAAAAAGGCGAGGCCTTTGTGAAGCGAGATGCACTTTAATAAATAAATAAAAATTATATATATAGAGCATAAATTTATATAGTAAACATAGTTTAAAAAGATCAACATCATGAAAGATCAATAATAAAATAGTGATTAAAATGTTAAAAACAAACATAAAATAATCAAATTCTATTAATTCCCAAGAAACAATATGAAGAAATAAGAACAAAAGTAAATGTAAAACATCAAAGATCAAAGATCATCGTCATCCTCTAAATCTAAAGCCTCATCTTCATCTTGGACATTCTCCATTTCTTTCTAATTCCAATTCTTCTTCATCAATATCATCATCACTAATCACTTGTATACATATATTAAAAGAAGAAACGGAAAGCCAATGAAGAAAGTAAAACTTTGAGGAAACTAAAAACTCACCGGCGATGGAGGAAGACGCCGAGGGTGGTGGCAGTGGCGACGAAGGAAGAAGGTGGTGGCGGTAGCGAAGTACAATGTCTTTCAGGTGTGGGTCTTTTGTTTTTCGCTGTTGGTATTCGACTATTCAGTTTTCTAGTGTTGCTTTTCATGGGTTTTTAACAATAAATCAAGAAAAGTAAAAAAAATAAAAAGAAAAATAAAAAATAAAAAAAATAAAAAGACATATGTGACGCCTCGCTTCAAAAAGGTGCTGGAGGCGATGGCGTGCCAAGGCGAGGCAAGGCACACAAAGCGAGCACCCAATTGAAGGCGCTTACCTCAGCCCCATTCAAGGCACACCTAGGTGGAAATGCCTTGCCTATCGCCATAGGCGAGCGCTTGGGCGCTCCTTGTACATAAGGGAAGCCTTGCTTTATAATTATGGGCCAAGCTTTGTATTATTGGGACAATATTACAATAGTTCTAAAGATTAATCGTAAAATAACAAGTAAAGTTACTACCGGGAGCTAATCAAAAGAATTAACACAAATACTAAGGAATTTCAAAAAGATACCCCTAACCTACCTACATCAATTACCTCCCCCTTATAAGGAATAACAATCATGTGGAGGGTTAAAGGTAGCTGAATATAAAATGTTAAAACATTAGAAATACTAAAATCAGGTGAGTCACTTAACCTCATGCACGTTACTTCCAAATTCATTTGATGGTCCTACAAGGGCTGATCATTTTCTTCTTAAAGTTATTATAAGATCCTTTAGAAAATTGAAAATTTTGTGTAGGTGAACTATAACTAATTCTTTATGAAGCATTAACTAATTCTCCTCTCCCAAAAAGCATTAAAGAGATAAAAAAAATCTTTTATTGAAGCATACACTCTTTTCTACGCAAGGAAAAAAGGACCTTTCTCAGGTGGAGATTCATATGACAGGGCTTTTCAAGATGATGATGAAGCTCTAAATGTTAGTGCTAGTAGCTTGGAACCCTCTAATGAGTCAGACCCTTCGAGCATCATTAATGACGTTTTTTCATAATATGCTTTTAATGAAGAATTGCATAATCTATCAATTAGAATATGGAAGCTGAAAAGTCAGCAGTGATTCCCTCCTACTCCAAGCTTATCAAGCTTCGCAAAGAATGAGTTACTTTGTTTGAAGAGCTCTCTAGAAGAAAGTTGGAGATACAAGCAATTAGGATAGCGAAATTGCTGAAATTTGTGCCAAATTTTCTCTGGAACTCAATCCAGATGACAAAGATGGCGTCGCTAGCGTGTCCGAAGTTAAAGATACTTAATGTTTTCTTTTCTATGTCCTTACCTTTTGGAGGATGATTCTGTCAGTAGTCTTTATGTTCTTATTGTTGTTATTCTCTTTTGCACATTTCGGTTTTATTCATTTGTTTATAGCTCATTTTCCTTTTTATTTTGCTCACCCCTTAGAAGCATGTATCCTTTGAACATCCTCCTTTTCTTTAATCAATTAGAAGTTCGTATCTTGTTCAAAAAAAAAAAAAAGTCTAAGTCGTTATTCCTTCCTACTTTGAAAAAGTCGGCATCACCCTTGTACCAATTAATAGGGTATCTTTACATTTTTATTTTGAAGTTTTGTAGATTGTGTTTTGAAGTTGAAAGGCCTCGACAGAGTAGTCATTAATGGTTTCTCCCTTCTGCCGGATCGATTATCTTGGTTTCAAGGGGCTTTAATGAGAAGTGACTCTTTTTATTCCTTGGCTTTTCACTCCTTTTGTGGCTGATCTCGGTTTCTGTATAGTCATGGTTTTTATGAGTAGTGGGGAATTTGAAGAATTTTTGTTTGGGATATCGAGACATTAATAAAGACAACAATTTTGATGCTCGATCAGTAATTGAAAAGTCACCTTGAAGAATTGTGTCTCTTCCTTCCTTTGGCAGTCTGTTTTATTTTGGGTTTGAAGGGGCTTTAATGTCTCTTTCCTTTTATCAAGAGAATTTATTCAGTTTAAGGTGTTTTCTTCAAAATTTGAAAGGTCTTTCTATACAGTTTTATTTGGTCTTTTCTCCTCATATTCTTTTCGTATGGAGCTTAATTATCCCAAGGAGCTTGTCAAAGAGTCTCATTGAAAAAGAGGCAGGATGGCTGTCCTCTTCTTAGCTTAGTTATTTAAAAGGCTTCTTTTGGTGTTAAGTCTATCATCAAAATGGGCTCCCTGCCTTTTCTCTTAGCAAATTCCTTTGGGATCTCTTCTCCTCCCTTGGATTCCTGTCTCGGTCAAGAGGAGTCACGAAAAGAACAAGTTCAAAATCATGATCAATTTCTTTTTCCTATCGTACGACAGCTATACGAGCTCGAGTCAGATTTATCCCGACAGGAGTAAGAGTAATAATAATGTTTATATTGCCACATCAGCAAATATAGTACGCAAAATAATACGAAATGAAAAAGGAGAATATGAAATTACTTTGGTGGATGTATTGGATAGGCGTCAAGTGGTTGGTATTATGATCCCAATGTCCTCAATAGTTGGTTAGCTTTTCTATATTCGTGGGCAGAAAGGCTTAAAAAGGAATGGGTGGCCGGCTTAGATAGAATAAAACTGAAGATCCAAGTCGAGTATGAGATGGAACTTGATGAAGGAATTGCCAAGATCAACGAAAACTATGAAATTTTGCTCTGAAGTTGAGTTTGATGATAACAATCTCTAAAGATTTGTTTTGTTTTGAAGAGAGTGACTTAGTCTTATTCGGAATACTTCTTATTTAGGTTTTCAGATGCAGTTTTCATCTTAGTTGTTTACTTCTGTATCTTTGGATTCTCGTGGGTTCTTTTCTTTTTCTTTTTTGCTCCCATGGGAGTTTGTATCCCTCAACAATTTGCTTAGTGGCTGCAGCGGAGGAAATATTTGTTTTGTTAAGGTGCTCGATCACCTACGGATCTTCTTCACCTATTCTTTCACAAGTTTAGCTTCATCAATAATACCATAAAACTATAAAAGTTTATCAAATCAAGAGTTAAAAAAAGGAGCTTTGCAATTGATGAATTCTTTCTTTTTTTTTTTTGAATAATAAACAAAATTTTCACTAAAATATGAAAAGGAAAAAAAATGTTCGATGATACAAGCTTTCAAAAGAAAGCGAAGAGAAAAGAAAAAGTAACCAAGTAACAGAAAGCCAATGACCAAAGCCAAAGGTAGAAGCCAGAGGAAGCATAAATAAGCTTCAAAACAACAGCAAAATAGAATACAGAAATGAAGAAGAACGTCTGCCATAAAAAACCAAAACCAACGACACGACCATAAGCATCGAACAAGAATCCCTGGAAGTTGAAGAATAAAACTTTGCAAAAGCCTCTTCAAGCCAACAGAAGCAATACCAAAGACCAAGCCTCCCAAATACCAATACCAACAAAGCTTGAGTACCAATGTACCAAACCAAAAATTCTTCGGGAAAAACTCAAACGAAACTCAAATCTACTGCTCTTGAAAATCCCAGGGAATTCTTCGAAAAAACCTTCCATCAAGGGCCAAGGGAATGTTCTATCATGGATTCTCCTTAATGGGAAAGTAAATACTTCCGAAACTCTCGAAAAGAAGCTGCCTAACATGCTCCTCCAACCTTCTATATGTGTTTTGTGTGCTGCCACTTGCAAAGACAAAGCGCATTTGTTTCTCTTTTGTCCTTATGCATCAGTTTGCTGGGATCTCTTCTTTCATAGCTTCAATTTAGCTTGGGTAAAGGACAAGCCAGTATCTTCATCATCTTTTCAGTTGCTATTTGGTCATTTCTTTTCTCCTAAAGCAAGTCTTCTTTGGGTAAACGGTCTTAAAGCGCTTATATCCGAGTTATGGTTTGAGCATAATCAAAGGACTTTCGAAGGGAAAAGCCGCTCAGCTTTCAAATGCTTCAATATAGCTAAGTTCAAAGCCTCACAATGGTGTGCTCTCTCCAATCTCTTTGCAAATTATTCTCCTAGCAGGCTTTTTTGTGTAATGTTTAAGCTTTCTTTATTAAGTTTTGTTTGTTTGTATCTTTATTTTTATTTTTTTTCGTCTTCATCCCCCTTCATTTCACCCCTTTTGGGGTTTGTATCTTTGAACAATTTTTGTTCCTTTTCATTTAT
>NW_019104550.1:566317-617427 GCF_001995035.1 Momordica charantia
AAAATATTAAACGGGGTGCGGCATCCTCCCTCCACCCCAGCCCCGTCCCCGCCGGGGACCCTGATTAGGATCCCCGGTTTGACCCCGTCACCGGTCAAACTGGGGATTCCCCGACCCGATCCGGTCGGATCCCTTGGGGATCGGGTCCCGCGGGTTTTTTTGCCATCCCAATTTGGCATGTCCCAGTTTAAATATCTTATTTAAACGATCCAAAGTCTTTGTTGGTTACCTTTGTTTTTTTGTCAATTGTTTTGGTGACAAGTCATGCTATAGTTAAGGTGAGTTTCGAAGTTCCTCCACAAATTACCACAAATTTACTAGAAATTTTGTCTCCACCACTAGTTATTGACTTAGAAATTTCATATTGATATACTATCTCTTTTAAAGAAAATGTTGAAATTTAGTGTCAAAGTTAGGGCATTCTAGTAAATAACCTTGTACGTAAATATATTTATTATATCTTTTAATTAGATTAGTTACTTCTTTAGCCATTCTTTTGTGTATTTATCAAGGTAAAAAATATTTAGTAGTAAATAATAGGCTAAATTACCAAAAATACCCTCGAACTTTTCCCTTTGATTCAATACCTTATCTCTATCCTTTCAAAAGTTTCAAGACTACCCTTAATCTCATAAACGGTTTAAAAATATCCTTTGAGAAAACATTTGTTAATATTTTGAACGAAAAGTTGACGTGAAAATTAACATGAAAGTTTGTCTAGATTAAAGCCACAAAGAGAGAATGTAGAAGAAGTTATTGTTTTTAGAAAGTGTTCTGTTCCACCGGAGCCCTCATTTTTTTAGGGTTTTGATGTAAATAGTACATGATGGTGTTCGAGTAGAAAATATTGATTCATTTATCAAGGGGGCAAAATTGGGTAGAAAATTGGGAAGTAATCTCTCTTGACAGAAGAAAAATTTTAGGGTAAAATTGAGACTTATATGCCACGTCAACTTTTACGTTAATTGTAACGTCGTTCCAGATTCTCCCACATCAAAATATTAACAGATTTTTGCTCAAAGAATAAGGGTGTTTTTGAAATAAATGGATAAAAAGAAAAAAAAAAGATAGATAAAAGATAACGATAACCGAAAAAATGGAGAACCTTTTCACCAAAAAATTTAGATTAATTTAAGTATTTAATTAATTGGATGCAATCAAATGTTGAAATTTAATTATTTTAGTTTAGCATTTTTAAATTTGTTTTATATCAAGACATAACTACATATACATAGATTTGGATTATAATTCATATAAATATATATTGTTTAGTAAAATAAACTATAAATATTCATAATTATAATTGAAAACAATTTTATATATATATATTAAAAAACAAATCATAATTTAGAAAATTTCAATATTTGTAATTGAGAGTATGGAGGGAGAGGTAAAACATAATGGTTGCCTTGCATTTGTGATGATTTGATTTCGTGTACTTTGGAAAGAGACATATATAGAGATTAATTTGTATAATTATTAAATTTCAAGATAAGAGAAATTGAAAACCTAAAAAATAGAGATTTTGTGTACTTTGGAAAGAGATACATACAGATTAATTTGTGATGATGAGATATATAAAGAAAACAGTCTGAACGAACCCAACCCAAAGGTAAAACATAATGGTCGGCTTGCATTAGGTTTGTCAGTATCTTTTTGCATATGTGGTAAACGTCAATCAGTTTTCTTTTTTTTTTTCCTTTTTATCATAACTTTACTGTGCTTTATATTTTGGATATTCTTCTGTGCCCATGCATCACCTTACCAAACTGATACCTTCGCTTTCCATTTTCTTGCATTTCCCTTCAGGTTCTTTTTCAAATATCATCACTTCATGTAAATTTCTCTCCATCAATATATGGTGTAGCTTTGGAGCTTGCTGCTCATTTGCGTAATCTGACAGCAAACCCTGGCTCCGAACAATCTGAAGATCGTGAACCACTTAACGTGACTTCGATTGAACATGACAATCATCCTTTTGCTTTCTCCTTGGGTGTGATTCTCCAGTCTGTCAGATTTAAAATTGATCTTGAGAACGATGGAAAAGATGCTTCTTCCCTGATGCTTGCCCTAGATGATATGGAGATATGGTATACTTAGTATTTGTCAAAATGTCATCAAATTTGAAGAAAGGCTTTCTATAATATGGATATTTCCTTGCGTTTTGGTTGCCAGAATAGCCTTGTGTTGAGATGGAATTTTTATAACAAAAAACAAATTAATTTATCACTTCTTAAAATGTTTTATTTTTAAAAGTGTATGTAATACATATTTTAATTATTTTAGTCAACTTTTAAAATTTGAATAAGAAAATAAATAAATAAGAGATGAAGGATGTTCCCACCACCACCACAGATTGCTTTTTCCATTTTGCTTTCTTATTTTTTTCACTTTCTAATTTATTTTGTTTAAAATATTATATTTTTCATTTTAATCACATCATTTTTTATTCTTATTTTTTTCACTATCTAGCTGAAAATTTTTTATTTATTTGGACCATCCTTTTCTATTCGAGAAATTTTTTAACGATCGAGCTACAAAATAATACAACTCTATTAATTTTCTCTGAAAGCTGGTTTGGTATAATCTTGGAAAGAGTTTTGCTGAGGTAGATAATCTAGGAAAGAGTTTTGCTGAGGTAGATAATCTAGGAAAGAGTTAGATGAATTGAGAAGCACAGGGTAGGGTGGTCCAAGAAAGTTTTTTCAAGACCATCTCAGATTTTTTTTCATTTGGTCTAGGATGATGAAAAGATGTGTTCTTTTTTTTTTTTATAGTATTTTCTTCATTTTTGAACGATCAAGCAAATTTGAGTTACCTCTTGCATCCTCTAAAATTTTTGTTGGTCTTATGCAATCATTTGAAGTGTCTTCACTTTCTTGATGGCAAAATCTTCCCATCTTGGTTAAGGTATCATTTTGGTGTTTTTTCTCTAGTTGTTGGTAGTTTTGTACAAGAAGAAAAATTTCACAGCTATTGTTTGGAGTTTGGTGGCAAAATACCTCAGTCTTGTATGAAACTAAGTTGTTAAAATTCATACAAACTCCAAGATTGTTGCTTGAACCTTCTGGTTGCTGAAATTTTGTGTGGTGTTGGTTCTTGATTAAAGACCGATCTTCATAATTGATTCCTTCTTTTCTTGAATCGGAATCCAACTAGATTATTTTCTGAAATATGGGTTGATTGGTTTCTTGTTGAATGAATCTTGGTTCTTGCAATCTTCTTGGTTGAACATATTGTTGATTTTGTTGCAAGCTTAAAATTTTAGTTTTTCTATGATCGTGACTAGCATTTTTTGTATCTCACCTACATTCCTATGGATATTGTCTGCTGCTTCTTCAACCGACAGCAAGCGTCGGGTTGTGATTCGTGGTGAGAGGACAGTGATATTCTCTGCCTGTTTTTGGATGAGGGAAGAATCTCTAACATTGGGATTTTTCTTACCCGCCATTTCGAGCCCAAGGATCTTGGTGCTCTGATACCAATTTGATGCAATCTTGCACAAGAGTTTGATAATAATTCAATCTATCTTTCATTAATGAGGATGAAACCTATTTATAGAGGTTTCTCATTTAAAATCTAAAACAGTAACTACTGTTACTGTGCAGTAAAAGCAAAAGCTAACTACATAAATGCTGCAGCTAAGCTAAATACACGGTAAAGGCTATATTAACAGCCAACTACCTACATCACAAATACTCTTCGATTTCATTATCCTTCAACAATCTTCTAGTTTCAAGTTTCCATGAAGCAGTGTGGTCCCAAGAGTCAAACAGTAATTAAAGGTGAGGAAGAGACTCTAACAATGAGGGGAAACCAAACCTTTAAAGGAGAGTCTCCCATCCATGATGATGCCAAAATAGAATTTGTTTACCATTCCCAATTTTGAAAGCATAGTACTTTTGCACCAATTTCCATTGCATATCAATGTTGATCCAAGGGTTGCGAACATAACCGTTCTGTTTATTCCAATTAAAACAATCAGTTCCATAGATGCTAGCCACCACTTTACGCCATAAGGCAGAAGATTACAGAACAAAAACGCCACCCCATTTTGCTAACAGTGTGCTGTTTTTCTTTAAAATATTACCAAATCCTAAACATCTACTTCAATATGCTGTGAAGTGAGATTCTAACAAACCAGATGCTTCAAGGAGCCGTTTGAATTGTCTTCCCAAAAGAAATCTCTCAAACTTTTTCCTATTTTCTTGCCAACCTTTGAGGGCAATCGGAAAAGTGACAGATAATATAAGGGGATGCTATCAAGTATCGATTTGCAAAGAGACAATCTACCACCTCTAAAAAATCGTTTCCATCTATCTAGTTTCTTTGATGCTCAATTGAGCATAGTAACCCTTGCCCTCTTAGTATTAATATGAAATAAAGTGATGCTCAATTGAGCAGAGTAAACTGAAAAACCTTCCTTTCCTGAAACTAAATCAAAATTCACGTCGGGAGAATCATTTCTAGTATCATTATCAATAAGACCAAGAACATTACCAACCAAGGGATCCATCAAAAAATCTGAAGGTACCTCATTTGCAGTTGGACTCAATTTGAACATTGCAATCAAAATCTGAAAAATTGGTCTTCAATCATAGGAACTTCTTGTCTCATGAAGAATGAATCGAACTAGAAGATAACCTAGAATGTTGAATTCCTTTTCCTTAAAGAGATTCCTTTTCCAGATTAATGGCATCAATGGCTAGCCGAACAACCCTAGACTTTTTCCAGCTTTAACAAAGGAAAAGGCCTCCTTAGAATACTTCTTGGACTTGGGGATACTTAAAGACTTTAAATTCCATCCAAAGTAGTTGAAAAAGCATTAATAGGGGTCATGCATGATAAACCATCACCTTGTGGTCCCAAGAATGCTGAATTTATTAGATGAACAATTTATAGGAAGTACCATGCTCAAGTTTTCCTTCTTTTCTTTTAATTTTTTCTTACACTTTGATTATTTGATATATATCAAAATGTTCTGAAGTTGTTAATGCTGTTATACTCCAGGTATGATATTTTTGTAGTAGAGGAGCTATTGATCTGCATGAAGGCATTAAATATAGCAATCCATCCCACGTGCGGTGATGGAGATGGCCATATTTTGTATTCTTGTGGCAATAAATCCCATGCTACATCCTCTCATCTCCATGGCATTGATGGTCGACATAACAACAAGATTGATGGTTTGAATGATATGAATGTTAATGCTGTAAAATGCTGCATCTTACATTTTAACACTGGCGAAAATTCTGCAGCTAAAATTTCCATATATTTAAATGATGCTGAAATCCATTGCTATCCATACATATTTGGATTGCTTGCTGGGTTTTATGAGAGACTATCTGCATGTGCAAATTCAAGTTGTAAAGACGTTATTGGACCTGAGGTGAATGATGCATATGTAAAACCAATGTCTTTGTCACCATGCCAAAGATTTGGTTTCTCAAACTTTGTTGAAGATGAATCTGTTGGACATGACAGCATTCCGTTGGATTGCTTTCCTTTCGTTACTTTACAGAATTTTGGCAATCTTGGTAGTTTTGATAGTTCTCATGTTGACCTATGTTCTGAGTGGAGAAAACGTTATAAACTAAGAGACAAAAAAGTCAGAACTCCAGAGTTTTGTCTGGAAAAAGAACCTACTATATTCCACACCCAACCATCAAAACCTAAATTTGGTATGGATGCATCTGTTACCCCAGGGAGTTCCTGCCATCCTAGTCTCCATGATGTTTATTTGGCTTTAAGTGGAATTAAACTTCATTTCCATGATTCTTCTTGCATTATTGGATCTCTCACGCTTCCAACATGCAAATCTTCTTTATCTATTTCTGAAGACTATTTTGATGTATTATGCTCAGTAGAGGGATTGACTGTCACATCCTCATGGACAAAAAATTTTCTCGAGTTAGTTTGGGGGCCTTCATTACCATATTTGTCTCCTATTTTAAATTTCCGTGTTATAAAAGGAAAAAATCTGTCATCGAGCGCAAAACTTGAAATCAATATTGCCATTCAACATGTTTTTTGTTTCTTACCACCTGAATATTTGGCCATGATAATCGGTTATTTTACATTGCCTGATTGGAGTTTCCAGTCGAATGATCAGTTTTCAACTGGGAGGAATGCGCATGCTGGTTTAGAAGAAGAAACTTCCCTTATTTACAAATTTGAAATTGTGGATTCAGCTTTGATAACGCCTGCTGAAAATTATGAGCTTCAGTTTCTTCAATTTGAAATTAAACAGTTATACTTTACATTGTTCTTTGGAGGGAGTTTAGATGATGCACTGAAAGATATTCCTCCTGAATGTTCTATTCCAGTTCACAAGCTTGCAGAGATGAATCACTGTTTAAATCTTTTTGGACGAGAGTTATCTCTCTCCTTGATGCTTTTTAAGGATAGAAATAGTTCTTCATTTTTATGTCAAGGTACTGAGTGTCAAAATGTTAGTCTAGTTGAATCGCTAAATGCAGATATTTGGGTCAGAATACCTTGTGAAAGTGAGTCTACTAACAAAAGCTCGCAAGCAGTCTGCATGGTGACGAGGATAAGAAATTGCGAAGTAATTTTTGATGGTAAGTATGATATTTTCTAGCTTAACTTTTTGTTATTCTATTTTTGATATTTTTGTAATTCTGTTTATTGTAGTCAATTAAATTTGTTCTGTTGTTTCAATAGACAATCATGCACTTGGTGGCTTTATGGCACTTCTGGAGAACATTAATCAATTTGCCTCCGTTGAAGACCAATCTAGATGTTTCAAGTCTGATGTTCTACAGTTTCTTCAGTTAACGAGGTGTCTGAAGGAGGGCACCGAAGTTTTATTCCCCGTGTCAAACACAACAGTTACTGAGTTGGAATGTTGTGTTGATTCACTTTTCTTAATATTGAAACAGCATAGAAATGAATTATTGGAAATGAATTACAGAGTAGAGTTGCAATTTACATGCTCTGGATCACTGAGAAATGGTGTTGTCAAAGGGATGGATGTTTGTTTCTCTTCAATGGTGTTATATTCAGTGCCCAAAACCATTATTATGGCTAAATCTAGCTTGGAACAATTGTCACCTGTACCTGACACCTCCATTTCAAGGTCAAGTCAAGGTCCAGTTGAACTTTGTGTTCTCCTTCCATCTATTGATATTTGGTTATATTTCTCCGAATGGATGGAGATCGTTGACCTATTGAATTCTTATGTTGGAAATATGACTCAGTTCGTGAGCACAGGTGCAACATTTAAGGATGTTGTCTTGAATAACACTGCATCAGGAGATTCATCGATCACTGTTCTTCCAAATTGTATATATTCTACATCTATGTTGACTGAATCAGTATCAGAGGATACAGAGCAAGATGATCCTGTACTTATTGTTATATTAAAGGACACAGTAATTACGTTTCACTTTCCTGTGTATGTGACAGAAGCATCTAAAGAAGTTCAGATAGCTGAAGTTGACGAGAAGGAATGTCTGAACGTTTCGTCTGATGTTGTGGAAGAAAATTACTGCAGATTCGTAATGGTTTCTTTACACAGTAAAAGAACTGAAGTACTTATTAATAGCAAAAATGCATCATTAAAGTCTGGCATGGAAAAAGTGTGTGGCATGTTATCTAAGTGCGAGGAAAAAGGTGTTCAATCTTGTCCTCTTTTTGAGATATTCGGAGTCAATTTGGAGGTTGACATAAGCAGTAATCAAATGAAGCTTAGTTTAATCCAACTGAAGATTCAGTGTGAATGTTTCAATGTTTGGTTTTCATACCACGTATTCTACTTCTTGAAGCATATTGAATTCAATATCTCTGAGGAAGACTCTTCCCTGTGTATATCTTGTCCTATTGAATTCGAAGTCCAACTAAAGAAAGTTTCATTTCTGCTGAGTGATGGACGGGTATGCTCCTGATTACTTAAAATTATTTCATATTGGTTGATATGGAAATTAGTGCAGCTTTCTTTTTGTCAATTACAATCATTTTTTTTAATCAACATTGATCATCTGATTCTCAACATCCTCTAAATATGTTTGTGTGAGGAATGTTGCTGAATATATGTTGCGTCTCTATTTCCTATCGCTCAAGCAGGGTGTAGTAAACAAAATAAAATAGAATATGTTTTCAAAAAGAAAAAAAGCCAAGATACATCATTGAGTAGGAAAGGTTCAAGTATGTTGATGTGTTGTGCTAACTAGATAGACCATTGGTCACAAGAAATTGAGATAGAAAAAGTATGATTAGCTTTACCCATCAAGTTATTATCCTGACAGAAAAAAGATGTTCCATGTGAGTCCTCAACATTAAATCCTATAAGTTTTTCTTTTATTATTTTCTGCATTCTGGTGCAGACTTGCAGTCCAATTGAAAAGAAAACTCTAGGAATGATTTATTAACCTTCAAAAGAGACTACATGGCTATTTATAAGTTCCTGTGCCCAAAACGTAGCAGTAAACCCAACAGCCTAGTAGTGGGAGGCTAAAAACAAAACACCTCCTTCGGATAGGGCTAACATAACTACTTTTATAATTTAAAGCAGTGTGGATACATCACATTCGGGAAATTTTAATTCACCATATCTATCTAAATTATGTTGGATAGAAACAAAGAGAAATATTGTTAATACAAAAGAAAAGACAAATAAAAGAGGCCAAATTTCTAGGTTCAGGCTCAAAAAACTTAATAATTTAAAGCTTCTTGTTCTCTTCTAGAGAGAGCTTTGGGTGAGAAAACAAAAACAAAACAAAAAAGAAGCCATTCTATTAAAAAAATTAAGAAAAAGAATGTTAAAGTGTGACGAGATATCCAACTTGAAGAATAAAAACTTAAGCTATACTTTGAGATCTTTTTAGAACAAAAAGTGGAAAAATTGAATCATTTGGAAAATGAAAGTTGGAATCCCTTCAGGGGATGATTGTTTTTCCAATTCATCGTTGCTAGCTAAATGATTGTGGTTGAATTTCAGAACTTATTTCTGAATCTGATGAGAATCTCTGGGTGTTCGGTTGTCAAGGTTTGTCTCATCACTAATTCATTTGATACAGGGTTGACCAAGGAGGTTTGTTTTATTTTAGGAACATTGCTGGTTAGTTGGATACAATCCTCATGGTGTATCTGGAAGATTCCTTTGTTTTGTCACCTTTTTGCCCAAACTTTTGTTGGTTTGATTGCATCTTTAGTTTTGCTTTTTCTTCTCATTTTATAGATTGTAATTTTATTGTTATCATGTAGTGGAGTTCTTGCAGACCACTGCTGGAAATTCTTATGAGGAACATCCTCTTGCATGTTAGCATGACCGAGAGCACCACGGAGGACTTCATCACTGGTGAACTGAGCATGAATTACAATAACATTCAAAAGGTATCTTACTGTTTAAGCATGTACATAAAAACCTTTGAACATGATATGAAAACCATTTACATTGTCCTTCAAGAAAACAAATATGCATGGCAACTACTCTCTCAAGCATGCCTCACGCAGGTTGTGATCATTAATGCACTTTTTCGTATTTAAATATATCATAATTTTTAAGATATTGGTATATTATTCGTTGGTTTACTCTCCAGAGTAATTGAATATGACTAATGCTAACGGTTTCAATACTTGCTTGGTTGAAGGTGTTTTGGGAACCTTTTATCGAGCCTTGGAACTTTACAATAAATGTCACCCGGAAACAAGAGAGCAGTTCTCTGTTGAACAGTTCTGTTTTGACTGATGTGCATCTCATGTCTTCCTCACTGCTTAATTTGAACCTCACAGAACCCTTTACTGAGGTAAAGTTTCATATCTATGCGCTATAGTTTTTCTTAAATGGTTTATCTATTTTATCAATTTATGCAAGCTGTCTCAAACCCCGCCAGGAAAAACATAACTCATTGATACCTTGCTTCAGATTTAAAAGAATATTTTAAAACATTTCAATCTTTAAATAAAGTAACTGTAATTTTCTTTTCAGTCACTATCTCAAATAAAAATTAAGTTAGTGAAAACCATAGTATTGCTTTCTTTTTAACTTATATGAAGAATCCTACCTCGAAGAGAAAAGGAAACTAAATCTTAGCTAATTTTAGCTAGCACAATTAATGATTTGAAGGGAGTCTGTATCCTGGAACTTTTTTTTTTCTTTCAATCCATCAATGAAAATTTTGTTTCTTATTGAAATAAAATTAATGATTTTCTGGATAATAAATATGTACAGGCTAGATGTGGAAAATACAAAGTAAACAATCAAAGATATTAATATGCGAGATTTCATGTCCAGTACTCATGGAAATAAATCTGCTTTTTCTCAGACACTTCATAACACTCCCCTCCAAGTAGATTTGTTTATTTTGTGCATCCCTGCCATTGAGATTTGAGTTTTTTCTTGATTTAAAATTAGATTTTGTTTCTCATTTTATTTTGTGCATCCCTACCAATGGAGTAATAAGTGATTTTTAAATTTATTTTGGATTCTGAAGTGTCTTTCTAGGACAATTGACATGATCAAAGATGCTTGGGATCTGAGTGGAAAAGATGACACGTCTCAAAGGCAACTATCGCTCAATTCTTCACAAGTCGAAAATATTATTGCTGGAAAACATGCTCCTTATGTACTACAGAATTTAACTTCCTTGCCTCTTGAATATCATGTTTATGAAGGACCCTTAGATTCTGTTGAGTTTGGCGTCTCAGAGTTCAAAGAAAGAAGATATGTGCAACCAGGTTGTTCCGTTCCAATTTATATTAGTGAATCTGCTGAGAAACAATTTTTTCGTCATAGATCCTTTCATTCATTGGAAAAACTAGATGAGTGGCACACGTATGGCTTTGGACATCATTTTATATCCATCCAACTTGATGGTACATCTGTACCTTCTGTTCCCATTTCCATGGATCTTGTTGGGCAGACATACTTTGAGGTTGACTTTTCCAAGGCATCCAATGAGGAACTGAATATGTCTGCTAACATGTCAAAGGATGTTGATAACAAGTACAAAAAACATATGAGCAGAGGCTTCATAGTTCCTGTTGTTTTTGATGTTTCTGTTCAGCGTTATGGGAAGCTTATTCAACTGTACTCCACGGTATGCACACATTAAACTGCTGTTATCGTTTTCCATGACCCAGAGGACCCAGTCTTTTTTAACATTCCTATATTCAGGTTATACTTTTCAATCAAACATCAATGCCACTGGAGTTTCGCTTTGATATTCCATTTGGTGTTTCTCCGAAGGTATGGACTCATTTAATTTGTTAGAGAACCTAATTACAGTTTCTCTTCATGAAATCTCGAATGATCAATTCCCCTTTCCTTTCGCTCTCTCTCTCTTCTTTCTCTGTTTCTTTTTTCAGATATTGGATCCGTTGAACCCTGGTAAAGCAATGCCACTGCCTCTGCATTTGGCTGAAGCTGGTTGTGTGAGATGGCGTCCTAGTGGAAACTCTTACTTGTGGAGTGAAACTTGTAACCTCTCAAACCTTCTTGCTCAGGAGAGCAAAATAGGATTATTTAGGTCCTTCGTTTCTTATCCATCTCATCCCAGTAGTGATCCATTCCGCTGTTGCATGTCAACGAGAAATATTATACTGCCTTCATATCAGAAGCCCAGGCAGCAATCAGCAGTTGGCTCTGAGCAAAAAATCCATAGTCCAGCTGAATCACAGGAACGGTGTATTCACCACTTGACCCTTAGTACTCCATTGGCAGTGAGGAGTTTTCTTCCCGAGGAAGCTAAACTAATTGTAGATACTGGTGGAATGACGCATTCTGCAATTCTTTCAGAGGTTTGTAAAATATATTTTTTACTGTATCACATCTTTGAAGGTTTAGCTACAACAATGGCTGCATTGTTACTTATGGCAAAGAAAACTTACCCTTTTATTATTTCCAGGTCAAAAATTTATTTCATCATATTGATCCTTCACATGATCTAGAACTTGAAATCCAAATCCATGGATATAGACCTTCATATGTGAAGTTTCCTAGAGCAGAAACATTTTGCTCAATAGCAAAATTCGATGGAATCAAGTTCTCACTTTCTGAGACCATAACTTTGATTCCAGGTATCTTGACCTTTTTTTTTATTTATTGCTTTTCTTTATATAATAGCAAATGTATTTATTACTTCCCTTATCTTCGTATAGGTCCAATACACATAACACTCGATAAATCAGTCGATGCATTTTCTGGTAGCAGAGAACTCAATATTTTTGTTCCTTTCCTACTATATAACTGTACGGGCATTCCTCTCTGGATTTCAGAATTGGCATATGAACAAAAAGGTGCAAACATCTCTGTACCATCATATTATGATATAGTTGAACGTGAACATTCTGCAGGCAAGAGAGATGGTCTTAGCTCAATTATTGGATGCAGTGACTATCATGTAATGGCTCCAGGTTGGCAAAATTCTTTAATGAAGAAATCCGTCTCTTCTCTGGAAAACTCAAATCCACAGTTGGACAGTTTGAATGGGAAAGCTTCCATTTCACCCTATCATCTTCACAAGTCTAATGTTCAGTCAAACAAAAATGACTTTAACTTTGAAAAATCCTTTCAAAATACATCTAAAGTAAGTTCAGGTTCAAGTGATCATATGCGTGTAAGGGAATCTAATTCTTTAGGTTCCAAGCAAGCAAAAGTTAGAGCACATATGTTTTCTCCCTGTAAACCCTCGTCTTCAGATGAAGTAATGGTTAGGGTGAGCAGGTCCCTGCCAGAATGTGAGATAGAAAATATCTCAAGTGTTTCTTGGTCAAGCCCTTTCTATCTTGTTCCCAGAAGTGGGTCAGCTACTGTTCTTATACCACAATCATCATCAAATGCTGCTTCTGTGGTCTCTGTTACATCTAGTGCAATTTCTGGATCTTTTTCTGAGATGACAAGCATAATTATGTTCCAGCCTAGGTAACATTGTTTGCTTCGACCCAACCAATTATACTTTTTCCTTTTGCGTTTCATTTTTTTTTCTTTTTTTTTACTTTATCTTCTACTATTCTTGATCTTGCAGATATGTCATAAGTAATGCATGTTCCAAGGATTTATTCTATAAACAGAAGGGAACTGATTGTATCATTCCGTTGGCAGTTGGAGAACATTTCCATCTTCAGTGGACGGATACAACTAGGTAGACAGACTTATGTGATTGCAGTATATCCATTTTTATGTATAGGAATCAACATTTTCAAGCTCGTGATGAATATACAATGTTAATGATCGAGAGATCTACTTATTTGTTTTAGAATAGCGTTCTTTCGTTGCTAATATTACTAGATAATTATAAGAAAAAGTTAGTCCATATTAAAACTTATTTTGTACATATTAAAATATGTTTTGTAATTCCATAAAAGACCGAACATGCATTGACATCTTGGATCAAATTGGATAATCTTGATCCAGATCTTCATACCTTTTACTTTTTTAGTCATTTCCAAGATGATGATAGTGATTAGTGTTCACCCTCATCCAATAGTTGTGATGCAATTTTGTGTTCTTTATGTTTACGTCTTTTAAGTGCGATGGCTTGCTAATTTTTTTTCCCTATTCATTAACAAAACTCCACTCATTTGCTTGCCTGATTACCAACTTATGATCAGGGAATTACTGGTTTCAGTTCGTTATAACGAACCTGGGTCGCAATGGTCTGGCAGCTTCATACCTGATCAACTTGGTGATACTCAAGTGAAAATGCGAAATTATATCACTGGTTCATCAAACATTCTAAGAATTGAAGTTCAGAATGTTGATGTGCCAATTGACAATAAGATCGTTGGAAATGGCCGTGGAAATTCTGGCACAAATTTGATTCTGCTGTCAGATGATGACACCGGATACATACCTTACAGAATCGATAATTTTTCGAAGGAGGTAAGTATCATTGTTCCTTCTTCAGTTAGAAAGAATTTGATATTGGGTTTTAATTGTTATATTTTCAGTATTTGCAATATTTTTTAAGAAATTTCAGATTTGAACAAGTGTTTCTATTTTATTCACTTGCTTGACTGGTATGTACGGCCCTATATAGTATATTTAAACTGAAGGAGAAAAATAAACAAGGAACAACATTTACAGGGAAGGGGAACAAATGGCAAAATGGAGTTGTCAATGCTATGAATTAAGTTATCTGCGATGATTGATAATATGATTTTAATATTTATTTTCCTTACTTTATTTAACATAATAATAATAATAAAAAAACTGTCTTCATTAATATTAAACTCTATTTGTCTATAAATAATGTATTTTTTTGAGTTCAACAATGTGGGGTGACGATTCGAGATGTAATAATAATACCTTCAGTTGAGTCATGTTCAAGTTTGTTTATAAATAATATATTCATTTTATTTAAATATGGATATGAATATTATTTTATGTATATTTTTTCTCTCTCCCTCTCTCACTCTCACGCATTTTTATTCTTTTTTCTTGTATGGAATCAAATTATGAAATTATTTTAATGTTTTATAAGTTTATTGTTTACATATAGATGTTTAACATACCTTGTACTTACAATGAGTATACAAATATTACCTATGTAGGGATGTAAGTGTTACAATTGATAAATTATAGTATTTAAGCTACAAGCTACGATAAGTTTCCTTGATTTGATAATTTTTTTCCATATTACCATCCACTATTGATAAAATCAAAACTCAACATTTCCATTTCTATTTTGACTCACACTTAGAAGTTAATACAAACAATGAAATAAAAAAAAAAAAAGATGAATGTGGAGTCTTAGCTTTGGAACGTAAAATTTTAAATCTTGAAAGACCTCTAAAAGTAACAAAATTCTAACAATTTTTTATTGGTAACCGTGATCTTTTTTGACACAAATTAATATAAAAGTATACATATAAAGTCATATTTTCTACTAAACAACTAATATTAAACCATTATAATTAAACAAGCTAATGCAGAAACATAATTGTTTATTACAATTTGGTAGTAAATATTACTTGATTTGAAAGTTATATATAAAAAAAAAATGTATATATATGAAATTGTGCCCCTACGATATAAAGTTTAGGGTGCCATTGGATATCAAACGATGTTCTATTTCAAGTTTATCGTAACCATTTGTCCATATGCTATAGCTTCAAGAATCTAATGTTACAGCTTCTTTACTTTTGCTCCCATATTAATTGCTACTTTGACAGAGATTACGGATTTACCAACAAAGATGTGAAAATTTTGAGACTATCGTGTATCCTTATACATCTTACCCTTATTCTTGGGATGAACCTTGCTACCCCCGTCGTCTAACTGTTGAGGTGTGCATTATATTTTTAATCAAACAATTAATCTTTCTTGATTGCTATGTCTGCTAAAAATTTATTTCTGGAAACTTTTAGGTTCCCGGAGAGCGCATATTAGGATCTTATGCTCTTGATGATGTACAGGATTTTGTTCCGGTGTCCTTGCCATTAACCACTGGGGTATGTTCTTTGGTCGTTTGCTGTTTTAGTACCCCAAAACAACAGTTTTTTCATTAAATAGATGTTTTTATGAACCAAGATATTTTCTGTTTTTCTGCAAGAACATTAAATGCTTTGATCATGTAATTGGGCATGGAACGGAAAAAATCTCATATGGTGCCTGGAAGGATGGAGCAAAGCTCAGAATAGAATGCTCACTCCAATTTCTTCCTTGTCTCCTGCTTAATTTTCTAGTTAATTGTATTCTTTAATGTTAAATTGCTTTATATGGTCTGAAGATGAATACTCTTCACACTCTTGTTCTTTAAGACATTTATTATCAAAATAAGATGGCACAGTAGCATCCAAGAAGAAAATGGCATAATAAGGATCATAATTCTCTTTGGGATTGAGAAAGTAAACAATTGGAAATGTAGTACCTGGAAGAGTTCTTTAGTACAATAAGTTTGTATAAAAATATTCAATATTTTCTACAGATGCTATTAAGGATTAATTACTGCTTGAGATTTCTATTTTTACCAATTTTAATTGTTTTGCTTAAACTATAATCCTTTCTTTATTATGATTTTTAATATTTTTCGAGAAAAGGTGGGAGAATCCTGAGCATCAAACAAAAAGTGATTCATTTCCTTTGAAATCATTTCCTTACTCCAGACAGCATCTGATTTATGTTCACAAGTGAGGTTCCACTTCACTTGCTGATCATTGCACAACACCTATTTCTACATATATGTTTTCTTAGGTCTAACATACATTCAAGGAGAACATATAAAAGAGGGGAGGATTAGATATCCTCCCAATAATACAGCATTCCAAGGAAGTTATCGGAAAGACTCCAAATGGCTGAATTTAGAAATTTTGAGAATTAAAGGGTATCTGCAAATATTTTCTGCTGAAGCTGCCCAACGAGAGATATTGACAAATGATACGCTGCAGCAATATGGCCAATCCAAAATTAAAATTTCAGTTAAACTGATAATTTTTATCATTATTTTGAAAGCAGTTATATATGCAACAGAAGTTTGTATATAATCAACAAGGAATGATTTCCCCCTGTTTTCTAATTAAAAAAAGAATAATTATGTCAATGATGAAATTTATCCTTATGATCCATTAACTAAAAATGAGGAAGACAAGTAAAAGAATAATTGATCATGACGTATGATTTTACTATAAGTTTGCACTATTGGAGATTCTTTTTGTATCTCCTTTTATCTTGGTTATTGTACATTTCTAAGCTCAAGTGCCTCTTCAATGGTTATGAAGTATTAATTGCGGTATTGATTGTAGCTAAGCTTCACCTCGGCAGTTGCAATATATCATTTAGCTTTTGACTTGTCACTGGTTTTTGTCTTAGAAAAATGAGAGGACGTTGCATTTATCGGTTCATGCTGAAGGAGCAACAAAGGTACTTTCTTATAACATTCTGTATGTGTGTTCGAGAGTGCAGTTCTACACTTTGAAAAGTACTTTTGAAGTGTTTCTCTGTCAAGCATGAGCTAAATCCCTCTATAAATACTTTCTTACGAAATACTTTAATGTGCTTTTGACCTTTTCCAAAAATATTTTTATGTGACTACGAAGCATTATGATTTAGATGTTTTATGGGAAGTGTTTTTAGCCAGGCAAAAGTCCTTTTGACATGGCCAATATATCTCCCAAATATATTGTAGCCCTCTGCATATTATTCATATTGAGCCATTCTTTAATGGTCTTACTGTGGTTGCAGGTGCTGAGCATTGTTGATTCAACCTATCATATTCCAAATGTCGTTAATTTTGGAGAAAAGAAAAAACATGTTCAGAAGCAGGAAAAGTTCACTGATTACAAGGAGAAATTTTCAGTTTTTATATCTTATATTGGTATATCTTTAATCAATTCCCGCTCTGAGGTTCGTATCCATGTAGTTTGAACTTAGCCTCCAATTTTTTATCTCCTACTTTTAAGTACTCAGAAACCCTTCATATTATTTCTACCTGTAGGAAATGGTATATGCCTGTGCAAAAAACATAACTATCGATCTGCTTCAAAGTTTGGATCAACAAAAGTTATCTGTAAAACTGCTATCTCTACAGATAGATAATCAGTTTCGAAATAGTCCATATCCTGTTATTTTGTCTTTTGATCAAGAATACAGAAGCAACCCAATGGGAAGCATGAACAAGGACATTGGTGCAGTGACAAGAAGTGAACGAGTTCTGCAAGCTGATGGCTCTCTTGAACCTGTATTCTATTTTTATGCATCAAAGTGGCGCAAGATGGATAGTTTACTGGTTTCATTTGAACATATATGCTTAAGGTCTCCATTTTGGCATTTAATGCATCTTTTTAAGTATAAAATGTGCAGCATTGACCTTTTCCTCTTCAATTCTTGCAGAATATCAGATTTTCGACTTGAGATTGAGCAACAAGTGATGTTAAACTTGTTTGAATTTGTCAAAAATGTCTCATCAAATTTAAGGGGGGAAGTATCTCAGTTTTCAGATGCCATATTACATCCTCCTGCAAATGATCCAGCGCATGAGTACTTCAGTGCAAGGACAGAACCTCTTCACTTTTCAAAAGTTCCTTTTCTTGATGGACTTGATAAAGGCAGTAAATTACTACCTTCAGTAGTTCCTATTGGAGCTCCTTGGCAGCAGGTTTATCTCTCAGCAAGACAACAAAAGAAAGTTTATGTTGAATTGTTTGATTTGGCACCTATTAAGTTGACAGTAAGGTACAGACCTGGTCGCAAAGGTTACTTTGTATTTCGTTTTTCTCTGTCATCCATCCTACTCCTAACAAATGTTGTTCTTGTTGGCCTTAGCTTTTCCACCATTCCATGGGTGCTCAAGAACTCTATCCTTACATCTGGTGAATTACTCGTTCATGTAAGTATTTGTGTTCTCTTATCTTTTATCTAAGAAATGTTACAAAACTCTACTATCTTAAATAAGTAATTTCTGGTGTCAAGGAACAATAATGTATGTCACGAGCTAAATGATTACAACAGAACCAAAGCTGCACATTTGCAAGTTCAGTATTTGCATTTGTGAATTTTTGATAGCATGTCAAGTTCTTTAGCTTATTACTTGGTTAGACTTTAAAGGATATAAAACTCATGCAGTAAATATATGTATTGGTTAGACTTGAAGGCTTGTATTTTAATTACAGAGAGGTCTTCTAGCTCTCGGGGACATTGAAGGAGCTCAGATTCATCTTAAACGCTTGAGTATTGCACATCACATGGCTAGTTGGGAATCCATCCAAGAGATTCTGATTAGGCATTACTCAAGGCAACTTTTTCATGAGATTTATAAGGTTAGCTTTTTACTGGTGTAATGGTTATTTTATATCGTGAGAGAGCCTAAGAAAGCTGTTTACACGAAATACTGTGATCAAATTGGTGGTTGCAAATACAGAAACAAAATTTTCAACTAACTAGAAATAGACGAGGGTACTGCATAAAATATTAAGGTTAAATATATGTTTTAGTCCATAACGTTGGAGTGTTTTTTCAATTTAGTCTTTATTGTTTAAAAAGTTTCAATTTAGTCTTAAACATTTTTCAAAAATAATGTTTCTATTGGCAAATGTTAAAATTTATTGATACTGAGCTTACATGCCATGATAATTAATTTGGTTAAAATTTATAGAAGACATTAGGTCATGGAATTGAAGAAAAGTTGAATTTTCTGTCAATTTTTTAGAAATTTGAAAGACGAATTAGAAATTTCTCTTTCGATTGTACTGTGTGCGTAACTTATATCTTTAGCTCTTTCTTCTATGTCCTGTTAACTCCATTTTAGCTCTTATGTCTTTCCTGAAAACCATGAGTTGGCAAGATGTCTCTTTCAATTTGGCATTTTTGTTTGTCTCATGCTGACTTTCTGGGTTTGAAATTGTTCCTATCACAGTTTTTTTCTGATTCTGGTTTTCATGTAATCATAACTTATTCATTTTTTACCATTACTTAGTGTAGAAATATCCACCCTTTTATTACTTCCGCATGAACACTCTCGCTTTCAAGTGGAGAAGTTTTTCTTAACTTCATTGGATAGGGTTTTTTTTTTTCTTTTTTTCCTTTTTTTTTTTGTAAATTTCATATATCTATCAAATTGTTTTCAATCCAATTAAAAAATAGCTTATTCTTTTTTTCTAATATTAAAATAAAACTAAATTGATTAGCTAACATTTTTTTTACCAATACTGGATCTAAAGGTTTTTGGTTCTGCTGGTGTCATTGGTAATCCCATGGGATTTGCTAGGAGAGTGGGAATTGGCATTAGAGATTTTCTGTCGGTGCCTGCCAGGGGCATTTTGCAGGTATTGTTTTTCTATTATTATTATTATTATTTGACTCTCTTGTTGACATCGTTAAATTCACCATTTAACCCAAAAGTTTAAGCTGAAATTTTTATAAGGCTCAATGAGTGGTTATCAATATTAATTGGGGAGGAAATAACATTACAAAAGTTCAAACACAAGACTTATTACTTTGATGCCATATTAAATCCATAGAGGACCCAAAATTTTAAGTTGATGGGTTATAGTAAATTTAATTTTTGATAAATACTTTAACATATGCTGAAAATTTGTTGTTTTATTTGAAGAGTCCAACTGGGCTTATCACAGGCATGGTACAAGGAACTACAAGTCTTTTGAGTAATACTGTATATGCATTCAGTGATGCTACCACTCAGTTCAGTAAAGCTGCAAGGAAGGTATTTCTCTGCACAAGGAATTTCTCTAATCAAATGGCTTAGATATATCAATTTTTTGTTCGATTCTTCTCTCTCTGCAGGGTATTGTTGCATTCACGTTTGATGATCAAGCTTTTTCAAGAGTTGGACAGCAGCAGACTGGTGTTTCTTCACATAGTGGAGGTGTTATTAGTGAAGTTTTAGAGGTACAAAAACTAAACTAAAAAGCTTAAGGTGATGTTCACCGTAAATTTAATCTTTTATTCATACTTCAACATTAATAGCAATCAGCAGACGATTAATCCGTACGGAAACTAAGCATAAAGATTAGACTGGATCCTGTGCTTTTAACTCAAAGTGAGAAATATGTTTTAGATTTGATTTAGTTAAGATTTTATTCCCAGGGTTAACATACAATTGTTGCTTGAAGAATCAAAGATCTTAAAGCATGCATTGTTGTTGCGATTTGTAAATAAGTGGTCTTTTTAATATTCCAAGCTTTGAGTTTTGAAATTTTTAAAGAATTAATTATTGAGGCCCTTCCTACAAAAGGCCTTATGAAGATACTTCAAATCCAAAGTAAAACCAATTAAGATTTTGGAGATTTTTGCTGCTTATGCAGATGAACAAGTTCTTATTCCTGTTCCCATTCTTGCATGTGATATTTTAGTTAATAACTAATATAAATGGAAATTCAAGTTTTTTGTCTCGTAGATGGTTATTACTTCATGTTTTTTGGGTTAGCACAAGGGACAACATTACTGAGATTTTTCTTGAAGTTTGCAGTTTCATCTAATTTTCGTCTGCCAATGAATCGTTATATATTGTTGTGAATCTGTTAGGGTACTAATAGAGAAATATTGATATATAAGGAATGTTATTAGGACATTTGTAGTGGCATAACAGTAATTACTTGATCGTTGTTGGTTATAAATAAAAGTGAGGGAGATAGGAGATGGGAGATGGGAGATGGGCAGAATTTTATAAATGCAAGACTATCGATATTGTAATTTCTCTTTGATATTTTAATAAAAATATAGTTACAGTGTTATTTCTTATAAACAAGATCCAAACCAATCCTTTGCATACTCTGAAACTTGCCAGAAAAGAAGTGAGCTACTAAATTTATAATGTTCATGCCAACTATTTACATTGTTTTCAGGGGCTCACTGGTCTTCTTCAATCACCAATCAGAGGAGCTGAGAGACATGGTCTTCCAGGGGTATTCTCAGGTAATTCACTTTCATATTGCAGTATTCTCTCTGACCATACTGTGATTGCTAAGTATTTTTTTGGCAACAGGCATTGCATTAGGAATCACAGGGCTTGTGGCAAAACCAGCTGCCAGTGTTCTAGAACTTACTGGAAAGACTGCCCAGAGCATACGAAACAGAAGTAGATTACATCAAATGAGACCACAGCACCATAGAGTACGTCTTCCTCGGCCCTTAAGCAGCATTCTTCCACTGAGGCCTTTCTCCTGGGAGGAAGCAATCGGAACATCAATACTTCTGGAGGCTGGAGGAGACGACATGAAGCTCGATGATGAAGTTCTAGTTACCAGCAAAGCACTTAAAATAGCTGGAAAATTTTTTGTCCTCACCCAGAGTTTAATCTTAATTGTTAGCTGTGCAAGTTTGGTGGACTTGGGCAAGGCTGAATTTCGGGGCATCGCTGCTGACTCGAAATGGGTGATCGAATCAGCAATCGGTTTGGACACCATCATCCATGCTGCTACCGATGGAGCTGTAGTTCACATCGTTGGAAGCAATTCCAACTTGTTAACGAGGCAGGATAAATCTCACCCCAAAAGCGTGGTTGGAAGTAGTAGGACAGTGAGATGGAGTGGTCCAGCACCTCTTCCTATCTTTGAGACAAACTTGGAAATGGAAGGCAAGGAAGATGCAGAAAACCTGTTAAAGATCTTGTCATCTACAATCAAATTAGCGAAAGAGCGGGGCTGGCACCGTGGTCATGTTCTCCATCGATATGACATCAAGTAGGCTAATGGCTCCTCTTTCGTTTCGATGACCAGGTTTGGAGGCCAATGAATTAGAGGCCTCTAGGCTTGGTGTGGAGTTTTGCTAGGTTGCAGTTAGAAGCTCTGAATGTACATCATGTATAGGCATTCACTCTCTCTCTCTCTGCTTTGGGGGGAAATTGAAGATAAATTTGCAACCAAACTGTACATTGAATTCATTATATATTTTTTAAATATATTTCTTAAAGAAAAACTATTACTATTTTCGACCCTATTGAATGCACCCTTTTGGTGAGTCTGCTGGGTGTGCTCTGTTTTTGTGAATTTTTTTATAAATCAATTCATGTTTCCCAATTTAAATGGGGTCATAACGATTTCGTTTTTAGTTTTCTATTTTAAAGTTATGCTTTTCTTGTAACTTCCTTTGGTATATTTTTTACCTTTCTTTGGAATACATTTCAATTTTTGGCCACATTTAGAAAACATAAACAAATTATTTTGGAACCTATTTTTTTGGGTTTTTAAAATTTGGCTTAGATTTTGTTAATATTTTTAAAAAATCGATAAAAAGATAAAGGAACGCATTGATGGGAGTGGTGGTTGTAAAATTAATTTGTAAAATTAAAAAAAAAAAAACAAAAATAAGATAGGTTATCAAAATCAGCATAGGTATACCTCTATTTTAACCCAGTTTTTTTATTAAATATTTATATTTTATAGAGTTTTTAAGGCAAATGAATGTCGTTTTTTCCTTCTTTTCTTTTTCAACAAGAGATTGGAGTTTTTTTTTTCTTCCTTTTATAAAACTAATATCTGAATATGGTTAGAATTTCTAACCTTTCAACTACGTAGCCATGCTAATTAATGGGGTATTCTTTTAAAAATAATTAATATTCATGATGTGGTTTGGTTCGGTAAACATGCTTGTCACTCGCCACTTAAATGTTATAACACCTTTTTTTAGGGATGTAGGGATGGAGTTGGAATCTCCAACATGGGAATGAGGTTATTAATATCTTAACTTGTCAAATTACATTCAAGTCGAAAATAAAAAGTGAGTGATACTTGAAAAGATTCAACATGTAGATTTTTATAAGTAATATGTTCACAATTACATATTTATAATAGTAAAAACAACCAAGAGAAGATGTTTCTTATTATATCTACTATCGTTAAAATATATTTGTAATCGCACACTTATACATGAAATATCAATAAGCAACCTAACAAAAAATAGTTAAAAATTATTCTCATTATTGAAGTCTATATATATATAGATAAATATACAAGGTTGATCTAATCTTAGAAAAATAAGGTAAAGGACAAATTAATACATATTATTACAAGAATATAAAATATATTAATATATATATATTCTAACACTCTCCCTCAAGTTGGTGCATATATGTTAATCATGCCCAACTTGTTAGAGAGATAATCTATTCGTGCTTCATTCAATGCTTTAGTGAAGATATCTCCTAACTGTTCTCCAGCCTTCACATGTCCTGTAGCCACCAATCCTTGTTGTATTTTCTCATGTACATAAGGACAATCGACTTCAATGTGTTTGGCTCGTTCATGAAATATTGGATTAGGTGCAATATAGAGAGTTGCTTGATTATCACACTAAAGTTTCATTGGAGTGGTGATGTCAAATCCCAATTCAGTCAGAAGTTTATGTATCCATACTAATTCACACACCGACTATGTCATAGCTCTATATTCTGATTCAGTACTCGAATGTGACACCACATTTTGTTTCTAACTTTTACAAGAAACTAAATGAGGTTGATCTTCTATCTTCCTTGGAACCTGCCCAATCAGCATCTGAAAAACATTCAATATTAATCTTTATATAACAAACCACGTCCAGGAGCACCTTTTAAATAACATAGAATATGTTCCAATGTGGCCCAATAGTCAATCGTATGAGAACTCATAAACTGACTCATAATATTGACTGGATAAGCTATGTCTGGTCTAGTAACTGTAAAGTAATCAAACTTCTTTACTAACCTCCTATACTTCTCAGGATCTTTCAACAACTTCCCTTCCTTTGTAAGTTGTAAATTAGGCATCATTAGTGTACTATGTGGCTTAGCAACTAGCTTTACTATTTCATTTAACAAGTCAAGTACATATTTTCTTTGTGATAGAAGGATCCCCTTCTTGCTCCTTATTACCTCAATTCCTAAAAAGTATTTCAACATTCCAAAATCTTTAGTGTGAAATTGACTGTGAAGAAAAGATTTGAGTGATAGGATGCATGACGTAATATTACCAGTAATCACAATATTATCAACATAAACAACTAGTAAGATAACACCAGACTCAGATCATTTATAAAAAAAAACAGAATGATCCGACTTACTCTTCTCATTCCAAAGTCCTCAATCACCTAACTGAATTTTTTAACCCATGCTTGAGGACTTTGTTTCAACCCATATAAGGATTTACGAATGTGATATATCTCTACATTCTCCCCCTGAGCAACAAAACCTAGTGGTTGCTCCATGTATACTTCTTCTTGAAGATCACCATGGAGGAATGCATTTTTAATATCAAGTTGATGCAAGGACCAATGGTGGATGGATGCCACAGAAATAAATAATCTGACAGAAGCCAATTTAGCAATCGGGAAAAAAGTATCAAAATAATCAATTCCATAAGTCTGCACATAGCCCTTAGCAATAAGACAAGCTTTCAATCGAGCAATTGATCCATCAGGATGAACTTTAATAGCAAACACTCATTTACAACCAATAGGTTTCTTTCCTGCAGGAAGAGACATTAAATCTCAAGTATCATTGTCATCTAAGATAGTCATCTCCTCCAACATGGCAGCCCACCAACCAAGATGAGACAAAGCTTCATGAACAGTTTTAGAGACCGATACAGACTCAAGGAATGCAATAAACGAACAGGTGGGTGAGGACAAATGTTATATGAAACAAAAGAAGAAACAGGATAAGTGCACTTACGTTTACCTTTTCGAAGAGCAATAGGAAGATCATCACTTGTTCCTGGATCTACGGACGAAGAAGCTGCTGGTATAGGGCATGAGACCGAAAGAGGTTGTCGTTGAGAATGAACTTGAGTAATAGGTGGGAGAGAATGATCAGGCACAGAGGGAGATGTATCGCTAGGGAGCACGTTAGTAGAAGTAGAGACAATGAAATAGACAAGAAAGTCATTATCTTCCTATGAATGCTCCCCCTAACTAGTACTCAAGGATGATGAAAAATGAGTATYTTCAAAGAACGTAACGTCAGGAGAGACAAGGCATCTTTATTGAGATTAGGCCAATAACATCAATACCCTTTTTTAACACGAGAATAACCAAGGAAAATGCATTTCAATGACTTAGAGTCCAACTTGGTGAGCTGGGGGCGAACATCACGAACAAAACAAGTGCAACAAAATATTTTAAGTTTAATAGGAAATAAAGGTTGCGTAGGACATAAAGTACGATAAGGTATCACACCCTTGAGAACTGATGAAGGCATGCGATTAATCAAGAAGCAAGCCGTCGAAACAACTTCAGCCCAAAAGTATTTTAGAACATGTATTTGAAACATTAAGGCCCTTGTTGTTTCGAGAAGATGTCTATTTTTCCTTTTTGCAACTTCATTTTGAGACGGAGTATCGACACACGAGGATTGATGAAGAATATCATGTTAAGGATGAATAAACCACCACTCAACCCAAAAGTTTAAGCTGATGGGTAGGGTAAATTTATCATAATAAATGGGGAGGAAACAAACATCAATGCAGAGGTTTCGAACACAGGACCTCTCACTCTGATACCATGTTCACCTAAATAGGAGCCAAGAGCACTAGAAAAATATTCTTTAGCATTATCACTCTGTAGAACTTTAAGAGTGCCACCAAATTGAGTTCGAATTTCAGCATGGAAGTTACGAAAATGAGAAAGTAACTCAAAACGATGTTTCATCAAACATCATAACGGACTAATTCAAAAAGAGCAGTAGCTCGTGTGTGTATTGACTCTAAGATACAAATTGAGACGATGAAACCTAACAAATTGACATGAATCACAGTCTAAAGAATGCAAACTATGAAATCGAGGACGGAGACTTTTTAACACTAAGAGAGATGGATTACCCAAACGACAATGTTCTTCGAAAGGAGTTGGCACTCCAATGCAAATGGTGGTTGTAGGTATTTGTGTATCAAACGTGTAGAGGCCATCGGACTCAATCAAATGTGTAGAGGCCATCAGACTCATGCCTTTTACCAATGGTCTTCTTTGTTGTAAGATCCTGAAATAAGCAATAACTAGGGAAGAATAAGACACAACAATTGAGATCATGAGTAAGTTTACAAACAGAGATCAAATTAAAGGAGAATTGTGGCAAATTTAAAACAGAGGTTAATGAAAGAGTTTTGGAAAGATGAACTATGTCAGAGCCAAGAAGAGGAGAAGTGGTGCCATATGCTATGGTAACATCAAGTAAAGATGTAGATGGTGAAAAAGTAGCAAATAAATTGGGGTTACCTGACATATGATTTGTAGCGCCAGAGTCAATGACCCATTTTGATGCGGAGAAAATAAGACATTTACTGGTGTTACCTGGCTCAACAATGGCAGTAATTGGATTAGAGGACGATACCATCAATGACTTTTGATACTGCTGGAACTTAGCAAACTCTTCCACAGGAATCGAGCATGTAGAGATTAATTTCTTCTCCGCCATAGCAAACAGACGAACTGATTCAAACCAAACGACAAACTAGACCAAACCAACCGAACATAACCAAACAAAGCAGCGTAACCGAACTGGTTGAATCGAACCTGTTGAACCAAGCCAAATGAATCGAACTGGCTAAACCGAGCCAAATGAACCGAACCAGATGACCAAACTAGCTAAACCAGATGAACCAAACTAGACTAGACTTTGAACCGGATGAACCAGGTCGAACTGACCCAAGCAATTGTTTCACCCTAGCACAACACACACAGTGGTTGACAATGACGCCATCCTGTGATGAAGACACCACGGCGAGTAACTGTAGCGACTAGTGGCTGATGGTGAGGTGCGGTAGCTTATGGCAACGTGCGATGGTTGACAACGAAGCGTGGTGAAGAGACTGCAGTAAGAGCAAACGATGAACATTTGCAATACAAACCCAAATCTCGACGCAACAGCGGTAGTCGGTGGCGGCGGGGCGACGATATTGTAGTGAGTGATGATACTAATGAACACAGAAAGTGTTCCAAACTTCAAACTCTAATGCATACAAAACCCTAAGGTTAAAAAAAAATTAGAAAAAGTCTAGAGCTCTGATACCATGTTAAAGATGAATAAACCAACACTCAACCCAAAAGCTTAAGTTGATAGATTTGGTAAATTTATCATAATAAATGGGGAGAAAACAAACAACAATACAGAGGTTCAAACACAAGACCTCCTACTCTGATACCACCTAGAGACTAATGTTTAAGAGAATCATATAAAGATTATTCTCATTAATGAAAGTCTATATATAAAGACAAATATACAAGGTTGACTAATCCTAGAAAATAAGATAAAAGAACAAATTAATACATATTATTACAAGAATATAAAATATTATATCATATAGAACACCCTATTAATATAGTTTAAACATAACATGTTATTGTACTCGAAAAAAAAATCATAAACATATCCAATTCAGTCGTACCACTTAAGGTGTGTTTGGGAGTGATTTTGGCATGACAAAACTTATTTTTACCATTGTCAAAATCACTTCTCTTTCCATTGATAATGTTTGGCAAATTAAAAAATTGATTTTAGAAAAGTTTAAAATCACTCTAAATTGATTTTTTTTAATATACTCTAAATTGATTTTTAATGTATCACTTAGATTGTAATTTTGAAAAATTAATTATACTTAAATATATAATATATATATTTTTAAAAATTACTCATCCTACTATCACTCTCCAACACACGCTTATACTATATAATAATGTACTCTCTCTTAATTCAACTTACATATGCATGTGGTGAGTGGTTTGACCAAATAAGAGTACATGTGGGGCACTATATGCTTGACTGAGATTTTGTTGTTAGCTTTTTTCCTATCAGGACGTGGAAAGGTAAAGTTTTAAATATCAATGTCAAAGAAAATGTCGAAATCTCAATTTCATGGAAATGTCGTCAATATAAATATCGTTATCTATGAATGTTTCTACAAAAATCATAAAACTAAAAAGCATCAAACGAAATATTTAAATTAACAAATAAACCTTTTACAGTCATATAGTTCTTACTATTAACCTATTAATTAGTGTTATTTTATTGATTTTTCACCATATAATAAAAATGTCGATTCATCTCTTATCTCACTATTGAATCTGTAAACGAATGAAAATGTCGAAATGCGTAGTGTTGGAAGAAAGTGGGTGACCTTATTGGTGGGATGAAAATGATGGTAGGGAGGGTTTTAGGGACATGAAAGACGTGGCTTTGTGGGATACCAATGAGTTGGCCAAGTGATAAAATTATGAGAAGTGATAGTGGTATGGCCCTAACGAAGAGAGAGTGAGAGGATAATGGAGACAAGAATTCAAACATATAGTGCTATCCCTTATCTTTCTCAAGTGATTGAGGTGACATGTTGTTGAGCTACACTTTCTACATTCTTATAGCTGAGTCCAGACCCTTCCAATAAGTATACCATATCTACCTACTGCTTCAATCGTGTGATTGTATTTGGTGACGAAAGATAATGGTACTTTCGGTTGGTAATTTAAAAATAAAAATTTGAAAATAAGATATTTAATGAAAAATAGGGTTGTATTCGTTTTCTTTTTTCAAATATGTATTTGGTAGCCAATAATTTAAAAATTGAATCTCCGTTTAAATTTTTTTTCAAGATGTTTAGCAATCAATATATGTGCGGATAATTACCAATTCAATCTAGAATTGTATTAATTAATTTATTACCATATGTGTTATAAATTTGGTAGAATTATTATTTTTCAATATTATATAATTTATAAATGTATTATATTTTACATATTTTAATAAAGAATTTTATCTCTCATAATGCATTTTAAAGTTTAAAATTTAAAAACATTGAAAATATATAAAAATATTGTTTAAAAAAACTACCCAACTAATCACTAAGGATTTAGTCATTAAACTTGAGTTTGTAACAATTTAGTCTCTACTTTCATTCCTAAACTTTAGTATGTAACCATTAGTGCTTGTAGTTTAAAATTTGTAACAATTTAGTCTCTACCATAAATTTTTCTGTTCAATTTTTTATATATGCAGATCGATAAATCAATAAGGGACCATATATGTTTATAAATTACAATGACTAAATTGTTATATTCCAAAAATCTAACACTTAATCTTGATGAGATTTTTCACAATAGGGACTAAAATGCTACAAATTTTAAATTATAAAGACTATATTTTTACCTACTAAAGTTCAGAGGTTAAATTGTTACTAGTTTAAAAATATAGGGACTAAATCGTCAAAGCAAACATAGTTCAGCGCCAATTAGTATATATTTCAAATCAAAAGGTTGTGAGTTCGATTCTCAACCCCACATGTTGTACTAAAAAATATATATATTGCAGTGAAAAGCTAAATCCAATTGTCTTGAATAGCTCTAGAGATATTCAATTGTTTAAAGCAAAATGTTATATATATATATATATATATATAATTTTTTTTTTTGAACAAATGAATGTTAGTTATCATGTGTTTAATGTACACTACATAATCCATAATCCATGACTTTTTATTAGTGTGCTTTATTATTCATAGGATTCAACATTTATCATGCTATAAATTTTTTAACCTGTTAAAAAAATCAACTCATTTTTCTATGGTTGGTCTCGAAATCCACTATGCTGATGTGGTTGTGAAAGCCTGCTGGAGCTTATGTGTACCTTGCAAGACAAAAACTCAACACCGATGTGGTGTTTTTCTTAGTGCACTCTGACTGCCTATGTTAGAACTCAATTCGGATGAGTTGAAAGGAGTGCAAGCAGGATGTTTGCGTACTTTTAGAAGGTTTTAACTCCTTTTAGGAGCATTTCGAAGGACGTGTCGTGGAAGATTTGGATTGTACGGTCGGACAAAGAGTTACGATTGGTGATATGAACGTTTTGGCTGGTGAAATCATACTTTCCCGCTCTGTCACAACGAGACCATACTTCTGCCAAAGGTCAGCCGAGATCCCACCGGTTTGTCTTTGCCCGAGATGGATGGACGAGTAGGGCTACTCGTCTTGGTGCCAGGTAGACTTTCCACCTTAAGTTATCAGGTTGCTACTCGTGCCCACGCTTTTGGTTGCATATCATACAGGATGTTCGTGTTCGGTTTTGGCAAAATATTAAAAGAGCAAATTGTCCCACATCAGAAAGCAACAAGAAAGGGATGTGCTCCAATTGCTATAAAAGGGGTTCATGTCTTTGTGTATTCATCCCAATTGAAACAATCAAAGTCTAGTACACTAGCTAAGTGATATTTGCTTTGCGAGATTTTTTGGGGTCAGGGAGAGAAATTTGTGTGATTATAATAATTTTTTACATGGTAGATATTTCTTTTGGGCCGTAGTTTTTTCTTCGGTTTGGATTTTTCCAAGTAAATTCTTTTGTTTTCTTTATTATTGTGTTTTTTTAATTTCTCATTTATTTTCTATTTATTTCTATCGTATAAATATGGGTCTTTTCCCATCAAGTGGTATCACTATTGGTTGTAGATATTTTTTGAAACGAGGCACGGTTCTGTGAATAGTGTATATTTTTCGTTATTTGAATATTTACTTGAACAAATTTGACATAATGATCAATTTCGGCCTGTGGCAAGTGCAAGTCAGTGCAAGTCAAGGATGTGCTGATACAATTTGAGTTACACAAGGTGTTGAAGGGGAGATCGAGTGATGATGCTTCTGAAAAGCTTAGAGATCATGGTGGCTTAGTGGAGTTTAGCGATGGTTCCCACAAAATTTCTAAGAAGTCCAGTATGAATTATGAAGATTGGGAAGACATGGATTTGAGAGTTGAAAACACGATAAGAACATGTTTGACTAAGAATATCCTTGCAAACGTTCATGAAATTTCGACAGCCAAAGAATTTCGGGAGAAGCTCGAAGCATTATATCAGGCAAAAGACATCTCAAATCGGTTGTACCTGAAAGAGCAGTTTCACCTACGAAATGGAGAAAGGCACAAGAATCTCATATTACCTAAGTGGTATCAATAGCATCATTTTTTAGCTGCAATCGATTGAAGTGAAGATAGATGACGAAGATAAGGCTCTTAGACTCATCTCGTCACTTCCACCTTTTTATGAATACATATAGTTGATCTTAATATATGAGAAGGATACTTTGAATTTTGTTGAGGTTACTAGTAAACTTTTCTCAGAAGAAAGAAGGTTGAATAGCGAAGTATGTACTTCATAGGAAGACTCACACTAGTAGCTGGCAATTGGAAGAAGCAGAAAGGTTACGTGCAAAAGAAAAGTTACTGGGGATGCAGATAGTCTGGGTACATGAAGAAGAATTGTCCTAACAGAGAAGAATTGTCCTAACAGAGTCAGTTTGTCAAAGAACTCTAGGTTTTATGCTAACAATATTTCTCTCATTAAGGGAGATGATGATCTCTTCCTCTGAAGAGAGATAGAATACATCCTCATGGTATGCCCGCTTTACCATGATAGAGGATGTGATTTTAGCAGTTCCATAGGTTTACGCACGGATATCGACTTGGCAATTACGCAAGATGTGTGGTAGAAGTTATGTTGATGGCTGAACAACTCCTAGGTGAGTCAAGTAGGTAAAAGTTGCACCATAAATTTGAGCAAAACTTATCTTTCCAAGTGGTCTACTTTTATGGTGAAGTAAATTATAGTTCTCTCATCATCATGTTGTGGTGGAAATTGTCTCACATCAATAAGGTACGATGTACTCTAGGTGCTTAAAAAAGACTCGTACCTTTTGAGTTTTTTCTAGGTAAATTGAAACATTTTAAGTCTCTTAATACTTGATCTAGTTAGTTGAGTGATATTATTTTTGTAGAATTGCGAGGGGGAATATTGGTGGGGAGTAGTTTCAAATGCTTTTTTTTCTTCTTCCTCCTCCTTTTGGCACTAGCTAAGAGGAACATAACCCGAGAAAACTTCTGGAATGGATGTGAAAAGAAAGATCAAAATGCTGTTATAAATAAGAACGTAACGTAATTGGACTTCAAAGAAAGTCAAAGAAAAAGTAACAGTAAGCCATGGAAGTCAAAAGTCAATCACCAACAAGCTTTTGCTTCACACCAATGCCTCCTCAAAAAGAGGGATCGTCTCTCTCTCCTTCTTCTTCTTCCGAATTTCGCTGATTCTGCTCGCGGGTCACTAGATTTTGCCATTTTCTATTCTGGGTTTCCTTTTTTGTGTGTTGTTTTCACTTTTCTCACCGGATCCAGATGGAGCCGCCGCCCCTTGTCGACCTAGGCGACGGCGACGGCGACAGTGGCGGTGGCGCCGCTTCATCTCCCTCCAACAATTCTTATAACCAAGACCTTAATCACCTCAACCATGGGTTTAATTACTTGAATCTCGACGACACTTCCCGTGGTTACTCCCCGAAATTCTTTGACTCCAGTTCATCTTCGTCCGATAATGAAAATGATGGTGTCTCCTCAAATTCTGTCGAGTCCACTACCAAACGACTTGACTATATGCTGCAATTTCTGGACAGCAAGCTTTCATCCCCATCTGTTTCGTTTAGTAATCACGACGGTGATGCTGACAGTTTGAATTATGATACGGGTCGTTCTTCTCTTCCTGAATTCGTTGGCCGGGGTGGAGGAACTGGGATTTTTCGACTTCCAGTCCGAGCTGCTGTTCACCCTCATCGGCCGCCTAGCCTTGAAGTGAGGCCGCATCCTCTGAGAGAGACGCAGATCGGGTGCTTTTTGAGGACTGTTGCTAGCAGCGAGTCCCAGTTGTGGGCTGGTAGCGAATACGGTGTCCGATTCTGGAACTTCAAGGATTTGTATGCAGCAGCTGAAGGCACGGGTGTGCGGAGCGGTGATGAAGAAACGGCGCCATTTCGTGAGTCAATTTGGATATCCCCTACTCTTTGTTTGGTTGCTGATGAGGGCAATCGGTTAGTTTGGAGCGGCCACAAGGATGGTCGCATTAGATGCTGGAGGATGGACCCGGAGCTGGATATCCAGAGTTTGAACTCAAATGATGATCATTTTGTGGAAGCGCTGTCTTGGCAGGCTCATCGTGGCCCTGTCTTTTCGCTTGTAATGACATCTTATGGTATATATGGTCTCGTGTGATTGGCAAAGGAAGGTGGGTTTTGCTTCTTTCTCGTTGACTGTTTTGGTTTCTCTTTCTTTCTTCTAGGGGATCTTTGGTCGGGTTCGGAAGGAGGGGCTCTGAAGGTGTGGCCATGGGAAGCTGTTGAGAAGGCTCTCTCCATGACAGCGGGAGAAAGTCACATGGCTACTTTGATGGTGGAAAGATCTTATATTGACCTTAGGACTCAAGTCAGTGTAGGCTTCAGTAACACATTTACTTGGGATATTAAGTACTTGTTGTCTGACGACTCTACTGCCAGAGTCTGGAGTGCCAGTGACCTCTCTTTTGCACTCTGGTATGTTAGTGCATATAGGATTGTTACATCAGATTACTTGTACTCTGTTCTTAGTTGCATTTTGCACTTATTGAATTTCTTTAGCTGATGAATCTACTAATTAGAATGAGTATTGTTAGGAACTTATAATCTCAATTCCTTTGGTTATACGCAAAAACTGGTTCACATACTGACATACATATGGTGCATCCTTCTTTGTGTTACATATGCTCGGAGCACATCATACTAGTGTTAGTCCTGCATGTTTATGGGTTATTATCTCCTACAATACCCAGTATTATTTGTGTGGAATAGTTGAAAATTTCTTCCGAGTAGCTAAGGAGATGCTTCCTAGTGTCATTGTATTTTAATATGTGGGTCTTAGTTATATATTGTTTCCACTTTTCAAGGGATGCTCGTACAAGGGAACTATTGAAAGTGTTCAATACTGATGGTCTAATGGAGAACCGAATTGATATGATATCTGTCCAAGATTTTGCATCGGAATCTGTTTCTTTTTCGAAGAAAGAGAAGGCACAAAGTTCCTTTGGTTTCTTTCAGCGGTCACGTAATGTTATAATGGGGGCGGCTGATGCTGTTCGTCGAGTTGCTGTGAAGGGGGCCTTTGGAGATGATAATCGGAGAACTGAAGCATTAGTGATTACAGTAGATGGTATGATCTGGATTGGATGTACAAGTGGGTTACTTGTGCAGTGGGATAAGAACGGCAATCGGTTTCAAGATTTCCATCATCATTCTCATGCTGTCCAATGTTTTTGTACTTTTGGATCACGCATATGGGTGGGTTATGCTAGTGGTACTGTTCAGGTATTGGACCTCAAAGGTAAACTTCTTGGAGGATGGGTGGCTCATAGCTGTCCTGTGATCGATATGTGTATTGGATCTGGTTACGTGTTTACCCTGGCAAATCATGGTGGTATCCGTGGATGGAATATTACTTCTCCAGGACCTCTTGACAACATAGTATGCTCAGAGTTGGCTGCAAAGGAATTCTTGTATACAAGAACGGAAAATTTAAAAATATTCTGTGGTACATGGAATGTTGGACAGGAAAAAGCATCTCATGACTCTCTCATCTCCTGGCTGGGTTCTGTTGTCTCAGATGTTGGCATTGTTGTTGTTGGGTTGCAGGAAGTTGAAATGGGAGCTGGTTTCCTAGCAATGTCAGCAGCTAAAGAGACTGTGAGTTCCTTCATTATGAAACGTATAAATTTTTCTTCTCATTGTATCTCTACTTTGCATCAATGGATGAATCTCAAGGAAGTTATCTGCATGTTTTATTATAATATTATGAGAAAACATGCTTTCATGGAGAAAATGAAAAAAAAAATAAAGGAATAATAAAAAGAAAAAAAAGATAGAGAAAAAAATGAAAAGCCCAAAACAGCAGGAACCAGAAACAACTGCCTAACTACAAAACACTACCAAAAAAGACTCCAATTAACAAGAATGGAAGACAAAGGGAAAACATTAAAATCTAGTTAGAGAAATCCAGAGGGAGGTATTGGCTTCTTGGTGGTGTCACAGGAATAGAAAATTTTCTTGCTTTCGATTTTTTGGCGTGATTGGAGAGCTATTCTCTTTTAGTTTTGTTGGAAGGGGCCTTCTCATCCCCTGTCCTTAGGCTGTTTTTTTTTTTTGCTTGCCCTTTTAATGAAGTGTTTCTTATATATTAAAAAAAAAAAAAACAACCTAGCGACAACCCAAACATTCTCCAAAGTGCTCCCTCCACCTCTAAAAACTCGAGAGGCAAATGTTCCATAAGTCTATAAAAAGAAGCAGTTTGGAACATTAGTAGGAAAATATTAGGGATATTAGGAGGGCATATTTGTCATTAGTTGGGAGTTGGTTAATTATGGATTGTTATGAGTAGTTATGTGTGTTCTTATGTTTCCTTTGGGTAGTTACGTGTTGGGTAATTATATTTTTCTATATATAGTTTGTCCTTAGGCAGAAATAAGGTTATCATTTGTGTGAAGTTAGGAAATGGTATCAGACCTCGGCTAGGTCATAATCTTCTCTTATATGCAATAGAACGACAATGATCCATCTTAATCTCTATTAAATTGATATGAGAGCAGTTTGTCTTGCAAATGGATTTGGAATATAGGATATTCTGTTGGAAATGTATGAGATGTTGAAAAAAGTGAGGAAAGACGTGGCATCACTAAATATGAAGCCATTTGAGGAATTGAGTAGAGATTCAGTGATTGAAGAATAGCAGCATGGGCAACAACAGTTTGGAGTAAAGGAAAATCAAGCCAGCAAGTTGAGTAGATGCGTCATGCTCGAGATGAAAGGGAATCGATCGTACACAAGTCCAAAGAAGATGGAGAAACTTGTGAGGGGTGGAATTAGGACAAAAAGAGACTGAAAATAATATTTCCTTTTTGTAACCTAGATCTATCATCAGCAGCTGCATTCTCCCTTGAGAATTTCTTTCTTTTCTTCTTGCTTGTCGATGTAGAATCATGTATCATTCAATAATTGCACGTGGAATTTTATTGAACATATTTTTTGTGGTTTGAAAGAGCTGATTCAAGAGATCAAGATGGTATGGCCAAAAATAAATATATTAACCAATGTTATTCATGCATTTTCTCGTGATCGATTTTTAAATCAATCCATTTTGTTTGAAAATTCTGGTTATGAGCTTGGTCCTAAGGGGAAGGCAAAAGCTTAAACCCGAGTTTTGGAAGTGCTTCCTGTGCGTATAATAAAATATTAGAAATATGGTGGAAAGGTTTGTCCCGATTTGTCTTTGATTTGAAAATTTGAAGATCTCATTACTCTTTCAATTTGGTTAAAAAAATTGGCATGCCATTTAGCTGCATTTCTTTTCTCCTTAGACTTATTTTGTGTTTCCTTCTAATTGTAGGTGGGGCTCGAGGGGAGTTCGCTTGGCCAATGGTGGTTGGATATGATAGGGAAAACGTTGGGTGAAGGATCAACTTTTCAACGTGTTGGTTCTAGGCAGTTGGCAGGCTTGCTCATAGCAACATGGTTTGTAATCGATTGACCCCAAACTTATTTAATCACGTCTGTCTGTTTTCTTTTCTAATAGGTGCTATTTCTTATACTTAGGAAAATAATTTTTTTTGATCTCGTTGGAGTTTAAGATTTTAAATTATGTTCATTGAGATGATGTGGTCATGACATGCTCTTACTCCTTTTTGCTTTGCGAGTGAATGGCCTTTCAGATACTTATGACTTGCCCTTCGAGGCAATCTTCCTTAGCATTTTGAGATTCTGCCATCTTTTTAAAAGGAAAACAAAACTTTAAATTGATATTGAAGAGCTTCCATATGAACAAATAGAGAAAATGAAAACTCCCAATAGAAGCATGGAGCTTTCTCTTACAGTAACGACAGATGACAAATACGAAGATAAATTACCAAATGGTAACAAAAAAGCCCTCCAACTTGAGTTGAATGCATTATGAGAATACATAGAAAAAGAGCTTGATAAATAATTCAGGGAAAGGGAGAATTCTTCGAAATATCCCTTTTTGCACACCAATCTAACGATTTGATTCTTTGGTTTGAAACCAAATAAGAGAGCTTAAAACTGCATCAACTCACAGGTACCTAGCTTCATTTTTTCAGTCTCACACCACTTGGTAGTTGGAGATTATTTTCCGTTGATCTCCCATCAAACACCCAAGAAATATTGAAGACATTTAAAAGGCTTGCTACTGTAGCAACATTGAAAGAACAAATGAGATTGGTCATCTCCTGCCCAAAAACTCAGAATGCAAATTGTAGGAAACAAAGCCACCGAAGTTACTTTTTTGCACTCAATCCATCATATTTGAAATTTTAAACTTTCTTCCGAGTCAGAGCTATTTTCTTTTTTAAAATTTATACGATATTGGCTCAAGAGAGATAAACCTGTAACATAGAATAGAAAAAAGATTTTCGAAGGGGTGTTCTATAACAGGAAGCCTTTTTCTTATATCTCTTCCCGATGGTGCATAATACGAATTCAATTGTTCAGGGTTAGAAGTAACATTAGAGCTCATGTGGGGGATGTTGAGGCTGCAGCAGTTCCTTGTGGCTTTGGACGTGCAATTGGTAATAAGGTATAGCTTGTTTATTTGTTCTAATAAAACTACTGTTTCCAGCCTTGCTTTTGGCCACATTTTGTACATTGTATTTCCAGAAATGGTCATTGACCGACAAAAACATTTTGAGAAGTTGGTACGTGGGAAGTTTGTAAAATTCTCTTTCGTTTTTTTTTTCACCAAAGAATATACCGATATTAGTCTAGTCTAGGTACATAGATTACCGAACAATAAATTTATAATGAGCTAACAGAGGGAACTTGATATCCGACAGTAGCATCAATATTTGTTTCCTTAAATAAGTAGAAATAAAATGTGGACTAACAAGCTGCTGACTGAGCAATGGGAAATACTGATTTAAGGATAGCATGCATTGGTGAAAATGTTGATATGTTGATATCATTTATTCGTAATTTTGTGATTGATTAATTTTTTTCCTTTTTCTTTTTCTTTTTTTTTTCTGCAAGGGCATTACTATATCATATCCCTCTTTTTTTTTGCATTTTCTCATTATTTTTTTATTCTCCCTTTAACCTTGTCAGTCATGGGAATATCCAATGAACCCCCTTGTAATTTGCTTCTAAATATTCCAAGAAAGAAATGAAGTTATATTAACACTTACACTGTTTATAAATTGAGATGATATTTCTTTTAGCAAAACAAAAGAGGATATATTTTCTGCAATTATGTCACAGATTTAGCTCAATATCTCCGACAGGACTACATAGATTCTTGTGTGGATTTATGTTACAGCATGTATGGGTTATTCATAGAGATTTTGAATTATATATAGAAATTTCCTTCTTTTTACCATATGTTTTTTGGTCTATACTATCTCATAATTGTAAATCTTTGACATGATTAAAGGTTGTCTGACCAGGGGGCAGTTGGTTTAAGGATTAGAGTGTTCGATCGGGTGTTATGCTTTGTTAACTGTCATTTTGCTGCACATTTAGAAGCAGTCAACCGTCGAAATGCGGATTTTGATCATGTATACCGAACTATGTCTTTTCAGCGGTCATCCAATCCTTTTGGTTCTTCAGCCGGTACAGTTTAGTGGCTCTTCTTTTTTTTTTGCACTTGCCTTTTCTTGACGCATTTGTCTTAGGTTGTTTATAGATCTGGCTTTGCCATTGCTCCTTTCTTGTGCAGCTTGTGCTTCATCCACTGCTCAGACAGTTCGAAGTTCAAATGTATGTGTAAATTTGATTGTTCCATGGTCCATTCTGTCTTTTGAATTACTTCCGACTGGTTTTTTTTTTTTTAACAAGAAATGAACTTTTCATTGATAAATGTCAAGAAACATAAAATGTTCAAAGATACAAACTCCAAAGGGGTGAGAAAGATATAAAAGGGTAAATACAAGTTACATAGAACCGAATCAAGATAACTAGAAATTACAAAGGAGAGCTAAAAGCATCCCAATTAGAATAAAATATAAATCAATGAATTACTTCCCACTGTTATTCTAATCTTTCTAAGTAACGCGAAATTTCTTGTTCCTTATTTTATTTCGGGTGCGAATGATAAAATTGTGTCTTTCACAGGCTTTTGTGGGGTCCTCTGTAGAAGTGGCACCTGAATTGTCCGAGGCGGATCTGATCATTTTTCTTGGTGACTTTAATTACCGGCTCAATGGTGTATCATATGATGAAGCTAGGGATTTTATTTCTCAAAGATGCTTTGATTGGCTCAAAGAAAGAGATCAACTGCGAACAGAGATGGAATCTGGAAATGTCTTCCAAGGAATGCGTGAAGCAGTTATTACATTTCCTCCCACGTATAAATTTGAGAGGCAACAACCAGGATTAGCAGGTAGCTTTTCAATGTTGTTTAGTGGTGTCTAGTCTTATTGGTGCAAGCTGCTTGAGTATTAACTGCTGCTACTTTGGGTAAAAATATATGCCATTTGCAATCCCTTCCTTTTTATGTCCTTGTTTTTGGTCCTTTGAAGTAGTATACCATCTTGAAACTTTCTTAACAATTAATAGAAAATGAGAAGGCAAACATGATCATAGAAGGTTTTCTGCTTCTGTCTTACAATACAGGTTATTTGAGTTTTTCTGATGGTTCTGATATCAAATTTATTTATCCTTTTAATAGGGTATGATTCCGGGGAAAAGAAGCGTGTTCCTGCCTGGTGTGACAGGATACTATATCGTGATAGTCGGTCATCTTTGGCATCTGGATGCTGCCTAGATTGTCCTGTAGTCACTTCAATATCACAGTATGTTGTCCCATTTTAACTATCTTTCTATATATAGAAGTTACCCCACCCCCAATGGAAATCAATACCATGTTGATATTTCTTGGTAGGGATTGGTGGTCCCCCCTCTTTTCTTTTATTTTTTATTTTTTTCTTTTCCCTTTTTTCCCTTTATTTTTCAAAGGACTTATTTAGAGATTATTCAGATTCCCTATTCCACTTGTGAAAATTAGACAAGTTGGTTTTCAAGGAAAAAAAAATTTAGACAAGTTGATACGAGATTTTATCTCGAAAGGTCCCAACACTAATAGAGAGTAAGAAATAGGAGGTGTTGGAGAGAATCAGGTGTTTGGATAGATTGGATGACGAAGGATTTCTTAGTGATGGGTTGAGAAAGGAGATTGTTAGATTAAAAGGGACTTCGAGAGGGATTAATTAGGAGCGAGGACATGTGAGAATGTTGTGATAGGCTAATCAAGATTAGAATCTTCTTTCTAGAAGAAGTATGCTCTATGGAGGTGCAAGAAATGGTGTGGCTTAATTTCAAAGCTGGAAGATATTGCTTTTAATCAAATTGACGATCAGTTGAGTTAAGATTATCATTCAGACAATAAAGCTGCAATAAGTATTGATTTTCGAAGATTAAACATTTGGAGGTAAACTGTCATTACATCAAAGCAAATATAGAGAGAATTGTCTCTTTAATCTGCAATTCAAGTGTGCACCAAATTGTTGATATACTTTTAAAGCTCTTCCTAGAACTAGAATTGAGCTTTACGATCTCGAATTCATATTGGGCCTTGACATTTAACAACTCAGTTGATGGCAGTATGAACATGTGCTCTTCTACTCGACCTTATTTGTCTGCAAGATTGTCTGGGGATAATTATCTCCTTGCCTTTTCCATGTCTCTTCCTTTTTTTAACCATCATGAGTGACTCATTAATCCAAGGGGGTCTGGATTTAGAGAGAATAGGTTCAAACCCCAGGATGCCAACCTACGTAGGAATTAATTTCCTATGTGTTTCCTTGCAAGCAAATGTAGTAGGGTCCCGTGAGATTAGTCGAGATGCACGTAAGCTGGCATGGACACTCACGGATATTAAAAAAAAAAGTGTGTTTATTTCCTTATTCTTTATCAGGTATTCTGTAAATAATATTTCTCTAGGTTGTACATTTTATGAACTTGCAGAAAATGAGGAAGATTTAGTGTATTTCTTACCAGGCTCTACTCCTATCATGCTCCTTTAATTTGAACACTATAAATAATGTATTTTTCTTTACGAATTTGGTTTAGGGGAGTATGAAGATTTGGATGTGGAATTTTATTTGAGCCCGTTCGGGTTACTGATAACACTAATGTCAAATTTCATAGTGTTTCTTTTCTGTTTTGAGAATTGATATTCCTTCCTGTACAGGTATGAGGCTTGTATGGATGTGGTAGATAGTGATCATAAGCCTGTTCGTTGCATATTTGATGTCAATATTGCTCGAGTTGATGAGTCTATAAGAAGGCAGGAGCTTGGAGAAATTCTTGGTTCAAACGGGAAAATTAAACATATGCTTGAAGTGTTATGCAAGATTCCTGAAGTTATTGTCAGTACGAATAACATAATTCTTCATAATCAGGATATATCTCTTCTGCGTATTACAAATAAATGTGAGAAAAACGATGCTATTTTTAAAATAGTTTGTGAAGGTCAGTCTACAATTAGGGAGAATGGGAAAGCATCCGGTCGGTATAATCTAAGAGGTCCTTTTGGCTTTCCACGATGGCTTGAGGTAACTTTATTTACATCATTCATCTACTTTTAATTAGATCTGTCTGAGTTTGCATTTTCTGAGCTGAACATGGTTATTATTTATTAGTTACATTACACATTTAGTCTCTAAATTTTCAAGTTGTGTCTAATAGAAAATTAAACTTTAAAGAGGGTCTAATAAGTTACTGAACTTTAAAAAGTGACTAATAGTTTCCTAAAATTTCAATTTTGCTTCTAATTGGCTCCTAAAACCTATTCACCATGGACCTATTAAAATTTTGTGTTTAATGTATCTTTGAATTTAAAACAATGTTTTATAGGTCAATGACTTATGATACAAAATTGAAACTTTAAGGATTTATTACACTTTTAAAAGTTTAGGGACCTATTAGACTTAGACATGACCCCGAAAGTCTAGGGACTAAACTTGTAGTTGGAACTTATTTATTAGACATGGTGTTGACAGTTCATAACAAAACCTGGGTTATTTTTTGCTTATTGTATCAGGTATCTCCTGCAACTGGGATTATCAAACCTAATCAAATTGTTGAGGTCTCGGTTCGTCTAGAGGAATTCCACATGTCAGAAGGATTCATTGATGGTCACCCACAAAATTCATGGTGCGAAGTCACTAGAGATAAAGAGGTTGTGTTGCTTGTTAAGGTGTATGGAACATTTTCAAGTAAGTCAAAGAATCACCGTATTCGTGTGCGCCATTGTGTTTCACCAAAGACCGAAGGCGTAGACACCAAAACAAACGACTCTACCCAAATCCAAGGAAGCGTTCTTCATCGATCCAATATTCAGCGTCTCAGCATGTCCAGCGATGTGGTTGACCATCTCCGAAATATGCATACCCCTTAATTGCAGCCAAGATTTAACATGGCAATGCTCATGTCCAGAATTGTTTGGAAAATCATGCTCTTGGTCTTTCAACAGATTTCAATTCCACCAGCATCTTGACGTGTATATACCCGAGGAGGTGTCTCTTACCTTTTTGTATCCACACTCTTTACTACTTTGATTTGTATCAATAGTGTCCATTCAATACCTGTGTCCATTTTTTTGAAGTTTCAACATAATGTCAAGACAGGTCCATCTCCAGGTGGTTTGGTCTGCTTATGGGGACGATTCACAAATCTGTAGATGAAAATTGTATACAGAAACAGTGCAGAGTAGGTGAGGCAGTTTCATTTGTTCCTTTGAGTGTTATATCCCAATTATAGTGAAACAATTATGTTTGTGGACTTGGTTTTGATGCTGCTAAGTTTAGGTTCCTTGAACAAACATTTTTTAGTGAACTAAAAATAGGCGTCTGTAGCTTCATAGTTCTGGATTTGTAAGATGAATCTATCCATATTTTTTATACGATAGTTTCTGAATGCTTTGCCCTATGTATTTTCTAGAGTGTCATTTCCTTTTTTTTCCCTAATGAGTTCAACAATTGTTGGTTGGCAGATTGAACTTTGGGATGCCATAAGGTGCCTTTAGCCATTTGAGCTATGCTCGGATTGGCGTTTCTAGTTACTTTATTTCTGTCTTTGAAATCTAGATATTACCTCTTATGAGTTCCTTGCCATATGAAAATATTCTCTCCTCTCGTTTCTGTCCCCTTTCCTTTTCTTGTTACTGTCCCCTTTCCTTTTCTCGTTACAAGGATGCTTGGGTCTAGAATTATTAAAGTAGAGTCTATTTTAGTCATGGTACTTTAAAAAGTTTTAGTTACGTCCTCGAAATTTTAATTTGTCATAAGTTCCCTATTAGAATGCTTACTTGAAATGTGACTTTATTAATTAGAGATTATTCAATATGATATTGCAACTAGAGGTTGTGAGTTCGGTCTCTCACCCCCACATGTACTTTAAATGAGCAAGTTAATATAACAGTAAATGGGTAAGTTAATATAACAGGTTTAGGTGTTGGAGAATTGTGTTTTTCATGCATATTACCCATTGTTTGACCTAAGCCCTAGAATTTCCCCATTTCATATATTTTGCCCACTTGTCCGCCTGGCCTAAAATTAGTTCATGTAGGACATTTCAAACATCACATCTCTGGCACATAAGCATAAATACTACATAGACTTAATAGCCAACTTTCTCAATAGAAAACCATGAAAACGTACGAAATCAAATTTGCATTTAATCTTTTTAATTTATTTTGTTCACCTGATGTAGTACACAAAATTAAAGGTGAAAGTTTTAATTTGTCTCCACATTTTAGAGAGTTTCTATTCAAATCCATCTCCACCGTTGCAGTGCCCTTCCTCCCAAAGCATCTTGGCATCCGTTATTTTGGGTATTACCCTATGAAGCAAAGTCGATGTATGCTTAGGTTTGTGCAGTAATTATGTAAAATCATACATATGTTGGATAGATACTGATACAAAATTATAAATTGAACTTGCTCTTTTCGATTATTTAAATTGTCTGAAGTTTTCAACACGGCTAGATTATTTTGCTCCTTGAGAAGTTAAGAGGCTTGATAGGACAGCATGTCTCTCTACCCCCAAAGTTTAGAGTGGGATGATATTTTAGTAAGCCTTACTTAAAACTTCAGAAATAAATTATTTTATTTGTGACGAACGAGTAGTTATTTAGTTTATAGGAATCAAAGTCAAAAATTCGAAGAATGGATTTTTCTTTGGTAACATAAGATTAAATTGTAGAAAGAATCATGCGGAGAAATTTTTTTTAATGATATTCCTTATTAGTAATTAGGAAACCCCTATCAAACAAAATAAAAGCACGAATTATTTCTTCCGAAAAATTTGGAAAGGGGTAACTATTGTTAGCATCTAATTCATTATTTCACACTCAAAAGAAACAAAATTGCTTAAAAGAATGTACATTCGTAAGAAAATTTTACAACCACCAAAATAGTTATTTTAAAGTTCACAATCTAAATTCGATAGTTTTTTTTAGTACAATAAGTGAGAGTGGAAGGATTTAAACTCATAACCCTAGAGTCAGAGATAGGTGTCAATTACTACTGAGCTAAACTCATGTTGGTACCTAAAATCAATATTTTGAAAGTTTAGAAAATTAAAATGGTATAAAACCCAAAAATAAGAAAGAATCTGCTTTATTGGAGAGGTATCATCTTGCATGGATATTATATCTTTAAACTTAAAATTAAGGTGTAAATTGTAGAATCTATTCTCATTTAAGGCCATAAACAATTCAGAGGGAATATTAATGAAAAAGTAATATAATTCTCTTTTAAAGCTGTTTATCAAGTTAAGAATGATGACATCAAAATGTAGAAGTTCAAAATTGGGAATCATTCCGAAATAAAAATAATAGGGAAATATATTTTTGGTTCTTGAGTTTGAGTATGAGTTTCTATTTAGTCCTTAAATTTTAAAACTTGACAGTTTGGTCTCAACCTTTAGAAAATAATTCTAAATGGTCCTTGAGTAAAATTGACCGTAAAGGTGACATGACATTGCTAAGTTGGCAATTTTTAAATGATGTGTTAATATATATTAATTTTAAGTTACATAACTTTAAAATAATATATATTGACACATCATTTAAAAATTGACAATTTAACAATGCCATGTCACTTTTCCATTAGTCAACTAAGAGTCAACTTTACTCGAATACTAGAACTATTTCTTAAAGGTTGAGACCAAATTGTCAGTTTTTGAAATTTAGGGTCCAGATAGAAACATATCCTTAAATTTAAGGATCAAAAGTATATTTTATCCAAAATAATAATAAATAATAAATAAAAATGAAAAATTCTCGTTCAATAAAAAGCCTTCATAAAACTTCTCTTTTATTATGTCTATCTAATATTTGATTATTATCGTTTGTTGATATTTTTAAAAAGAAATTCTTTAGATAAAATCCATCATTGTTGAACAAATTAGTAGTAGAACGAACAAAAATTTACTGCAAGTAATTATTCTTCTAAATTTTAAAAAAAATTACTGGCGTATTTTTAGTTAATGCATGTTTTATGTTATGATGATTATAATATTACATTCTTATTTGTAATGTAGGTAAACAACGTGATTCAACTCAAAAATTTTAGACAATATTTTGTCAATAATATCGAAAGAATATCATTTTTATCTTCATTTATTTTCATTTCAATTTTTATCATTCTCATTTCTTTACAAGTAAACCCAGACTGAAACGAAAGAAATTTCAAAAAAAAAAAAAAAAAAATTGAATCAAATGCATCATGGAAATGGACTGTTATTATGACAATATAAGACAGGCCAATTATGATGGATAATTATGCAGTTTTCCCAAACATTTTCTCATAAATCCAGACAAAAACTAATTAAATGGTTTTTTTTAATATATAAAGGTAAGGATTTTAAATCGGAGACAAGTACCATAAAAAAATTAAGCAACGTTCAAAAAAAAAACAATGGATTGGGTTCAAAAATTTTTTTGGATTGGCTTATTGTAGAATAAAAAATTTTGATTCGGTTCATAGGTTGAGAAACTTTGGAACCGACCTATATATATTTTTTAATTGACCTAGGTTTCCATTGTTCTGACAACGCCTCCCTCCATAGCCATTGTTTGTTTTCATGGAAGTAGATGCAACGAAGCAGTTTGTTTATAAATATTTAAGAAAATTCCTACTCTATCAACTCGGTCCCGAAAATATATGGGTTGGTTGTGCACTCATTCGAGTCTCTCAAATAGCAAAAGTTTCGAATTGGCAAAAAAAATCCCTCTAATCCAACCAACCCAACCCGTAACCATCCTATTGCAAAGATTCTCACCTGGCCTCATGTCCACCACCAATATTCTCCCCCATGACAACCACAGCCTCCTATTCTTGACCTTAAACCTCCCTTTGTTATAATGTATATAAAGAGAATCATTCTCCTCTCTCCAACCCATGCATGTGTCTCTCTCACAAGTTGTATTACTATTCACATCTCATCCGAAACCCAAATCTCTCTCTTTTGGAATAAAAGGGTTTTGTGCAAATAGTGAAAAAATGAAGGTTAAGAACAGGCAGACCTGGGTCGAAGCAGCACCATCCCCCTTGATCGCCCATCAAAAGCCTTCCATTTCTCCAAAGTTAGAGACCATTGCAGAGGAACGTCTGGACAACTCTCAAATTCTGTCTAAGATCACTTTTCTTCTTCCTGTTCTACTTTCTTTCCTCGTTTACTTTTCCCTGTATAAGCTAAGCAATTGTAATTTGTAGCATTCAATAATAACTGTTAAATTAGGAATTTGCAACATCACCTCTTTCTCCCTTTCTCCCCCAATGGGGAGTCTCATAATATCCGTTGGATGCACATGTCCCTAATAACCACTAAATATAGATTCGAAATACTTTTAATGATTTCTCTCTCATAAATTGAGAGATGTAAAACTGGCCTCCAATAATTCTCCCCATCAACAGCATTCTTAAACACAAAATGGAATGTGATGGACTCTATTTGGTTTAATAAGAAAAAACTCATTTACCAACCACTCATTGCAAATCTGGAATACATTCTTCTTCTAATCATCAAAATTTGGACTTCTAAAATGCACACTTCTGATCTTCTCTCATTGCATGGGGAGAGAGGAGAAGGGGAGTGGACATTGGATGAAGAGGTGAGGGAGAGCTAAGAGATGGTGTGATGAATGAATAATAGTAAACCACAATTCAAGTATTCCCTATAAAATTGTTGGGTGAGGTGAAGAAAGAAAAGGCTATGGACATCATCATGTTTTTTTTTTCTCTTCATTGGATTATCACTATGAGGAGTTTTTTGTTTCACACTTAAAAGGCAGCTTCCTCCATTCACTGAACCCTTCCTCCACAAAAACCGCCCACATTGTTTCTTTCTTCTGCGCTCCAAATGCATCAGTTACTAAAATTTCTTATTCAAAATACAGCAATTTCAGAGGATTATGGTACAGAATCATCCAAGATTATGTATATATAAGAGTAATATAGTTACACAAATTACACAAATGGAATCAAATTTCCTGCCTTATACAGAAGTGATTCTCCTCCAAGGTGAAAAGAATTACCTTTTTTTCCTATTCCTCAAGTCATGAAGGCAGTCATGAACTGAGAGAAGAGCGAGAGAGTAGTTTCGGATGCGGCATCTTTCAACTCCCTAATTTGAACGCATCAACAAAGAGGCCTAAGCACACGCCAGCTTTCCAGTAGTTGATCATCACAATAAAAGATTTCAACCTCCTGGTTAATAAAGGTGGAGGCTTCCTGTACATGAGCACACCAATCCCTTCAATGGCAGCAACCACTACACCAGCAACCAAAACATCCCAGTCACCCGTCTGCCCAAGAATTGTAGCAAGTGCATTTGCTGTGTAGAAACCCAAAAGAAGCAAAAATATCTTCATAGGGAAGTTCTTTCGTGCTGAGTTTAGCTTTTCCAGCAACTGTCGGGCGGCTGAGCTAACTAGCCTGCCTAATCGAGTACGACCGAGATTCGATTCATCGCCATCAGGGTTGTCTTCCCCACCATTTCTAGGTAACCCACTTGTATCTAATGCAAAGGCTAGCTTCCGCTTCCGGAGATGTCTACTCGTCTGGAAACTGTAAAAGTAACATCAGAAATGAAATGTTCATAACAGCATTAATGTGGATGTGGAATGTAGATAGAGAAAAACTGTTGTGCTCAACATGAATTTAAGCACTCATTTGGTTGCCCAAGGAAATATATGCTTTAGTTTTCCGAATGTTCCATAGCAAGCGCTTCCAGCTTCAGATCAGGATTTTATGGTTTAACACTTGTACAGCTTTTTCGTGGATAATTTGGCTTGAAAGAAATAGGAGAATGTTCAAAGACGAGGAGAAATCTCTTGATCATCTGTGGGATGATAAGGGTTCTTTTTGTCTCTTTGGATTCTCAAGTCAGAAATAATTTTGTAATTATTCTGTTTATATGATTTTAACTGGATGGAGATCCCTCTGGTAACTTTCTCCTTTTGAAACGGCTACTATTTTTATAGTCAAAAAAGGAAATAAATAAATAAAAGTAAAAAATAGGAACACATCAAATCTACCTTCTTCGAGGAAAGGGTGCAGACTTCAAGCAACGGGTTGAATTTTGTGCATTAAAGACAGCCGCGTAGCCCCAGTAATAAACTAAGCAAGATATATTGGTAAGACATGATCCTCTGGAGCTATAACTCTCTATTTTCAATAATCTGGACTGCAGAATCATGGCTCCCATATGGCAGGTGGTCATCTGGATACTGATATTGCCATTTACTACACAATCTTCCAATCAAAAGAGACTGCTTCAATACTGCAAATTAAAGGCAAGATCGAAACTATTCAGTATACACATTCAGCCACAAATCTGAAATTCAATTTTTACAATTTATCTCAATGAGTGGGATTATCAATATTTGAAAACCACGTTGCACACAGATAGAAAAACTCAAGTAACCAAAATGTAGGAGAAATATCAAACAATTGCGGTCTAGTTGGTCAATCAAGCAAGTAATTTGGCAGTAAATAGAACATGCCTTTGCAAAAGTCAGGCAAGACATAAATGACAAGAAAAAATCAAATGAAGTTTCAAGACCAAAAAAATTACCCACAAAAAATCTACAAGAAGCACTGAAAGCCATCAGGCATCATTTGGCACCTATAAATCAGCATCAAGCCACAGAAAGGGTAACTATTCCACAGCATTTGATTGCCATGGATTCAGAATGCAATCTAGGCCACACTGTAATGTGGGATTCACAGTACCTGGCTCCACCCGCACAAAATTCTATAAGGGGAAGAATGGTAATTACTGTAAGAATAAATACCTCTTCTATATGTTTTGATCATCATATCCCTTTTACTGTCGGTCGATCTGAACCTAGCTTAATTGGTGGGCATATATCCCCGACCAAAACATTGTCAGTTCGAATCCCCACCATTACATGTTGTACTAAACATATATCCATTTTAATGTCCTTATAATCCATTGAATGGAAAATCGAGCTAGCTTTCCTTACTAGAACCATATAGAAATACAAAACTGATCTAACAGAGATAGGGGCTAAGGCCAAACTAGCAATGTAGGAAAACCCAAAATAGAAATCTAAAACTAATTTGATCTAATAGAGATAGGATCAAAGGCCAAATCAGAAATGTAGGAAAACCCAAAATAAGTTTCCATTAAGCAAAAATCTTAAATAATTAATATGCTAATATGCCTAAATAGTAACTAATTGATTACAAACTGATCTTCTCTGCATTATCTACAGACATAAGATACGTCTTCTTAAAAACAGAAATGAAGGAGGAGAAAATAAGATTATCTAATGGTAAACCAAAGACTTCTAGATTTTCTTACAGAATGCGACATTGGCGCACATGAAAAAGAGCTTGAAATGAGGGGACAGCTTTCTTGTCGTAATAACTTATTTTTAAATGAAACAGAATTTTTCATCATGAGTATCAACAGCTAACAAAGGAACGGAAAACTACCAAGAAAAACAAATACAAGACTTTGAACCTAAGAAGCAGATGCGACAGGACACAGATACGCCATTCAATTACAAGACACATTATCCATTCAACAAAAGTTACAAAACAAATTTTCCAATACGAAGAAAGTTGAAGATGTCATTATAATAATTTAGATGAATGGTAATGTTAGGAAGTCAGAAAATCTGATGCTAATTTAGTGGAACATACTTCAAGTTCTAATTTAGTTTCATCGGCGGAAAAGGTGATAGACGGCGAAGATGAACAGTGTCCTGGCCGCAAGGCGTCAACGGCAAAACTGGCGGCGGTGGCGGCCGGAGGTGGTGGTGGCGGTGGCGAACGCAATCGGCGAAGGAAGCAGCGTGGGCCTCTTTCTTTTTCGTGGGTAGAGGGCAGAACGCAGAAGTCGTGCGTGGGTTCTTTTTCAGTGATTTAGGGCTTCTTTCCGGGAAATCGATAAATTTGAACTAAAAATGGTTGCTCAAATAATCAAATTACTGCATTTTGGGCTAAATTACGTTTATTTTATGTTTTTTAGTTTGGAAATAAGAATTTATTTGGCACTATGTTTCTGACAGTTTGGTTTTGAATTTTGAAAAATAGTCCTAAAAGTTCTCGGGTGAAACTTTCGTTCTTTACACCAATTAGGAGTGAGTAAGTATGGTCGAAAAATCGAGTCAATTGATCGAAATCGATTAAACCAACGTCGGTTAGTCTGTTTTCATTTCAGAACCGACTGGTCGGTCGGTCGGAAGCTACAGATTCCCAATAACCGACTAACCGAATGTTATAAGTGTAGGATAATTTTTTTTAATTTTTTAATACTTCTCATTTTTAAATATTATATTATATAATTTTAGGAACCCTTGGGCCTACCCCTCCCTCTGCTTCTTCTTTGCGCCGCCAGTCCACCCCCTTCATCTGCTTCATCATTGC
>NW_019104550.1:628736-645047 GCF_001995035.1 Momordica charantia
GCGCTTCTCCCTATAGCGCTCCCCAGTAGAATCCAACTCGATCACCGAAGTTGGAATTGCAGAAGATGGACCCGCCTGGTCCTCAGCTACGTGCTAATCCACAGTAGGAGTAATTGGATCAGAGCTTCGAACTGTCTTAAGGGCGTGAGCACGACCCTTAGACTTGCGTTTCACGCTGCTCGTGAATCCATACACCATGGCTGCAATATGAATAAAATGGAAAGTCAGAAGAGAAAACTTGAAAGATAAAATTGAAGTCGAGATCGAACACGACTTACCGAGCTTAGAGTTCGGCCTTGAAGCTTCAATTGGTCGAACCAGAGGGTTGTAGTCAAGTAGCCCCGACTCCAAGAGTAGCTTGTCGGTGACCAAGGTTCCGATCTTCCTGCCCTTGGGGAAGTTGTCCTTGTAGTATCTGAGGGTGTCGAAGGTGGCTTGAGCAAGTTCGGGAATCGGCTTAATCGATACTGTACAAAGCAAACAGAAGTTCGAGTTAGATGTGAAAATCAAGAAATTAAAAGGAAAGAAAACAAGAAAGACTCCATACCTAAGTTCCCAAACCTAGTGGGAACATCAAAAAAGGCACGACTAGACTCGTCCTTTGCCAGCCACTCTCCAGAGGCAAAGAACCACTTTCCTACTCATCCCTTGATGGAGGTCGGCCCCTTGACTATGCCACTTGCGCCTTTCCTTGCGCACATGTAGTACCGACCAGGCTTCTTAGCTATCCTTTTGGCTTCGAAGCATCCAAGCAGTTGCTTGACACTTAGTAGCTCGACCTCGTCCTCATCCCGAGCTCACAACCAAAAAAGGATGGCTAAGGCAAAAATGACACCCCACCCATTGGGGGCCACTTGTGCCAGCGCCAAACCAGTTCGGCTGAGGAACTCTTAAGCAAAAGGGTGGAGAGGAAGTCTGAGGCCGTACTCAAACATTTTTAAGTAAAGAGTGACCCATCCCTCTAGAGGATTGTCAGCTCTTTCCCCTTCCTCCGGAATCCTAAGGAGGATGTCATTCAGAATTTTAAACCCCCTACGGAGGGGTCCGAGATAGTGCCGGGCATCCTAGAAGGGTACTCCAGACCCTGGCACGAGGTGGAGGTATCACTATCCTCTCGATCATTTGAGAACCTAAAGTTCTCAATTTCTTCTAGCTCGGACTCTAACATACGAGCTAAGACCTCCCCAGAATCGCTGGGCTTGGGGGGCGAACTACTTATGGTCCGATCCGCGCTACCTATGCTATCGCTACTAGAGGGGGAAGACAAGAAAACTACCATATCTGAAAGAAGACAAAGAAACAAGGGAAACTTACTGACCTACAGAAAGGGTTCGAGCTGGTTTCAGATCGAACTCCAGAAATTCAGGAAACATAAGGTTTGACCTGAAGTTTCGGAGCTATTTATAGCTAATCGGAAAAACCTCTGCGTCGTACACGTGTAATCAACGAGCGACTAGGATCTTCTCGAGATACGCAACGGTGGAATACTTGAGTGCTCCGACAACCTGGCAGATCGAAACGTCTTCCGCAACGGTCACATTTCCTCTACAAATGAAAAGTCGCCACGTGTCCAGAATGGATTCGAACGAACTTCTCTGTCAGGTCGAGATCGAACCTGACGGAGAGGGGGCCAATGTTTGGGGGTAAACATACCCAAGACACGTGGAGAACCCTCATTAGTGTTTTGGGGGAACTGAATAAAAAGGATTGCCTAGGTCCACCTCGGCCTTACCGAGGAGACCAGGCTCGCCCATTATAAAAGGCTAAGTATGGGCACCAAGGTTCGACCTGACTGGGGTCCGACCTGCTCGGAACCCGACAGGTCCGATATGAGAAAAGACATATAACCGCCGGTCGTGTGTACTGTCGGATCCATCACCTATAAATAGAGGGCTTCATTTCACTCTCAGGTATCGAATCTCACCTCGAACTAAATACGGAATCCGATCTATACTGACTTGAGCGTCGGAGTATTTACCCTCTTGTGCAGGTCCACCCTAGGGCTCAGATCGGAATCGGAGACCGGGTTCGAGCTTGATTCGTGAAGAACCGTTGTGCAAACCCTTGCATAAACAATCGACATCATCTAATCGTTCTTCATCTTCTTCGACTCATCCATCCATGAATAAAGAACACCATTGCAGACATTGCAATCTTGAAGGTCATATTGTTGATTGTTGTTAGAAACTTCATTGATATCCTCCTAGATATCGTTCCTCTGGCACACGGAACAATTATTCTTCCACTGTGAAGACTGCTAATGATACTGCTAAGTCATCTACTTTGTCAGCCTTTGATAATTCCAATTCTCTTCTGGCCCTCAACACTAAACAATGTCAGAGCTTGCTGAACCTGCTTCAATCTCATTTTGCTAATGCAAAGAATGGACCGTCTACCAGTGTTTCTCACACTGCAGGTACTTGTTATCTTTCGTCATCATTTGACTGTTTATCTACACATTGGATTATTGACTCCGAGGCATCTACGCACATATGTTTTTCACAAGATTATTTTACATCTCTTGTGCCTATTACTGAAGTTACTCTTTCTTTGCCAAATTTTTCTCATATTGTTGTGGATTTCATGGGAGATATTCATCTTAGTACAAATATTATTCTCAGAAATGTTCTATTTGTGCCCTCTTTTCGGTTTAACTTGCTGTCTGTTATTGCCTTAACAAAAACTTCCATGTAGTTCAATTTGCTGATAGTTGTTGTTTGATTCAGGACAAATCCTCTTTGAAGACGATTGGCAAGGGTAACCTTTGGCAGGGTCTCTATTTGCTACATGTTGAGCGTATCTGTAATGTTTCCCTGTTTTCTTCTAATGTCTGTACTGCTGCTAAGTTCACTGACTATAAAACTTGGCATGTTCGTCTTGGTCACCCTTCCCCCAAACATTTACATGTTCTAAAGGATGACTATTTTTTTTTTCTAAATATGATTCTGTTGAACCTTGTCTCATTTGTCCTTTAGCCAAACAAAGGAGGTTGTCATTTGACTCTCGTAATAATTTTGCAGATTCTCCGTTTGATCTCTTACACTGTGATACATGGGGCCCTTATAATTCACCCATTCACACGGATTATCAGTATTTTCTCACTCTTGTGGATGACCATTCACGATACACATGGATATTTTTGATGAAGCATAAGTCTGAAGCATTGAGTATTTTTCCTAAGTTTTTTCAGATGGTCGAAACACAGTTTAACAAAGTCATTAAGTGTTTTCGATCCAACGATGCACTGGAACTAGCACAATTCATCAATTTTCTTGTGTCGGTCATCCTGAATAAAACTTTATCGTGGAGAGGAAGCAACAATATTTGTTGAATGTGGGACGGTCTTTATATTTTTAGTCCCGGGTTCCCATTGCTTTCTGGGGAGAATGTATGTTGACTGCAACATTCCTTATCAACAGAATCCCTTCACCACTGCTGGAATGGTGTACACCCTTTACTCATTTATATGGCAAACAAATTTATTACTTGATAACTCTCCAAAAGAGAGTTATTTGGGCTTGAAATTTAATATATTTTAGCTAAGGATAGCCACACGATCACCCTTTATAAATTAAGTGTTGCATGAAATGATTAAATATTTGTCATTCTTCTTAGCTTTGCGAATTTTGTTACAAGTTCTAATTTTGGATTCTTTGTTGCAGCATCAACTATGCTACAGCATCGCAACCAAAAAAAATACAGAAAAGCAGCAGTCTGACAGTGATAGTGACAGAGCTGTAAAAAGGAAAATTACCGCAGTAAATGAAGAATCACCTGGAAGTGAGAGTTGGGGGCCCACGAATGTTGTTTGTTGCCCTAAAAACAAATGAGGTATAAAAGCATCATTTAAGGAAGCCTCCAAACACACTTTTCACATCAATCATCCTTCACTTCAAGATATTCTCTCAAGAAACCAGTTCGAGAAATACAAGAAGAAGGTGGAGTTCCGAAGCTGTTGCTAGAGTAGAGGAAAGAGAGAGAGACCCACAAGGAGTTGAACCTTCAGCTCCTCTATTTCACTCTTGTGTTTATTTTCTCCTTGTATCACTTCATCATTTTCTTTTTTATTTTCCTCGTGACTATGCGTAGCTAAACCTATTTGTAAAGGGGAAAGGTTGTGACTCTTTTCTTAAGCTATATACTGTGCTGTTGGTGTTAGTGATGAATGGGTATTGAGTTGTTGTTATGCTTAACTTTATTTTCAGCATGCTTTATCACCATTGTTGGAATATCTCTTTGTTAACTCTTGGAAAAGTGTAATGAGGAGCGATAAACTTCAACTTGTGCTAGATTCTGCTGTTAGAGAGTGAGTCTTAGTAATAGGGCTCCCCTAGTATGGCCATAAATTGCTTTTAAATGCTGTGTAAGTTTGTCAATAAATCCTAACAGCAAAAAATCTGGGAAACCTGGAAAGGCTATATGTTTGTTTGGCATGTACTCACATTGTTAATGTTCAACATTGTTTAAGAAACCAAGAAAAAAAGGTCAAATTTAACCTTCTCCCTTACCTTGTTAAAAAGAAGTTAATTAATCTTATTCATTAATTACCATTCATTAGAAGTTATTTGAACCTGATCTTGGTGTGGATTTACAATAGTCGTTGTACAAATTATTTCTCTTGTTTATATGAAACTCTTTTCCTCTTGCGTTGCCCAAGTTTTTTTGCATTTATATTCTAGCTTTCTTGAGGTATTGTTAAATTGTGTAGTAAACATTCCCTGTGGATTCGAACTTTTTATTACTTGCTACAACGAGAGTGTACACTTGCACATAAGGAACACATTTTCGTTGAACAAGTTTTTGGCGTCATTGTCGGGGACTTGTTTAAATTGTACACTTTATATCTTTGCTTGAAAAATTCTGTGCTATAAGGATTTCTTTTAATCACTGTGTAATGGGTTCTGTAGGTGAATGCATGATCTGCAAGGGCTAGAGTATCTACTTGACAACGAGATTGAACGTACATTTCATAGAAGAAGAAGAGATGAACGTAAACAGCAAGTGGGAGCTAACCCCATGGATCAATTACCAAGGTTCCCCAATCGAGTGGTTGAAGGAATTAATAAGGGAGAAATGGTTGCACCAGAAGCTGCTAGGGGTGTTCAAAAAACCCGGTGACCCGACCAACTCGACCCAAACCGAAAAGGGTTGGGTTGGGTTAGGAAAATTTTCGATTTGGGTTGGGTTGGAATTTTTTAGAACCGAAAATTCGGTTTGGTTCACGGGTTAAACCAATTTTTGGTCGGTTCAACCCAAACCGAACCGAACATTAATAAATAAAGATATATATATATATATATATATATATATATATATATAAAATTAAACATTAGAGTTTTACTTTTACTTTCTTCCTCTTCCCCCTCCTTGCGGCTTGCACCTCCTTCCCGTCTCCCATTTGCCTCCCCCCTTCTCTCACCTCAATCTTTGTCTCCCTCCTCCCACTTCTCTCAATCTAACTCATCTCCCTCCTCTCACCTCTCTCAATCTCACTCATCTCTCTCCCTAGGCCTCTTCGTTTCCCTTTTCGTTTGCAACTTTTAGGTGCTTCCCTTCCCCTCTCTTTGTTTTTGTATAGTTTTTTTTACCTTTCTTTTTGTTGGTCTGCAAAATCAGTCTCTTAAACCCACAAGTTTTGGTGTGATTTTCACGCTTCTTTTGTTGTTTTTTCATTTGGGTTTTCAATCCTTGCTTCCATATTTTTTTCCTTCTTTGGCTTAACCCTCTGTGTTCTATGTTACTTATTGCGTCTGCATTTTCCCCTTTACAACTCTCTCTGATTGGAACCCGATGACCAAACCCGATCCAACTCGAAAATTGTAGGGTTGGGTTGGCTATCAATATCGGTTTCTTCAGGTCCACAAATTAACCAACTCGAAAATTCGGGTTGGTCTAAAAAAATCCATTAACCTGGTCCAACCCAACCCGTGAACACCCCTAGCAGCTACTCCCCCTCTTAACGTCATTATGTTGGCAGATGATGGAAAAAGGGCCATCAGGGCTTATGCCACACCAGCACTTCATAGGTTTCATCCAGTTATAGCAAGTCGAGAGATAGAAGTTGAGAGGTTTGAATTAAAACCGGTTATGTTCTAGATGCTCCAAACAGTGGGGCAATTCTTTGGAAATTCATCTGTGGACCCTCATATGCATTTGAGGTATTTTCTAGAAGTAAGTGACTCATTCAAAATGTAAGGAGTGTCCAAGGAAGCATTGCGTCTGAAACTATTTCCGTACTCGCTAAGGGACAAGGCAAGAGACTGGTTGAACTCTATGTCAAATGAGTCCATTACATCTTGGAATGACCTCGCTGAGAAGTGTTTAATGAAATACTTTCCCCCAAGCAAGAATGCCAAGTATCAAGGGGACATTAATAATTTCCAACAAAGGCATGGGGAATCTGTGAGTGAATTGTGGGAAAGGTTCAAGGAATTGTTCAGGAGATGCCCCCACCACAGTTTGCCAATGTGTATTCAAATAGAGACCTTCTACAATGGGCCGAGTGAAGCAACATGCCTCGTAGTTTATGCATCGACTAATGAAGCATTTTTGTCTAAGTCGTACTAGAAGCAGTTGATATATTGGAAAGAATTTCTGCTAATAACTACCACTGGTCAGATTCCAGAGCAGTAACTGAGAGGAACAATCATAGAGTTAATGATAATGAGGTAATAAATGCGCTGAAGGATCAAATTTCCAATTTAACCAACATGGTAAAGAATATGAGACAGTCACAACATCATCGGATAGCCCTGCAACGAGTAAAGTAATGTCCATCTCTTACTCTTACTACGAGGGTAAGCACCATTAGGATTCTTGCCCAGGAAATCCAGCATATATCTTTATCTAAGGAACCCAAACAGAAACAATCCTTACTCAAACATCTATAATCCGAGATGGAGACAGCACCCAAATTTCAGCTGGAGAGGAAACCAAGGGAACCAAATGCATCAGAACATTCCTCAATATCAGCAAAAGGTCACCCAGCAACCAAGATTGCTAATGCCCAACCAGCAGCAAGGAACAAGACCAACAACAACTTCCTCCAACTCAATGGAAGCAATGATGAGGGAGTATATGGCTAGAAACGATGCACTAATCCAGAGCCAAGCTGCAACGCTAAGAAATTTAGAGGTTCAAATGGGACAAATGGCGAGCGAGCTAAAGAGCGGGCCTCAGAGTACTTTACCGAGCGATACTGAAAACCCAAAAAGGAAGTGAAGGAGTAGTGTCAAGCCTTGACCCTGCGATGTGGAAAAGCATTACCACCACCATTTCCTGTGCAAATGCAAACAGACAGAGTGGAACATCCTGCAGGACCACAGTTAGAAAATACAGAAGAGGATGCTACAGAGAATATGCCAATCAATGGAGACAAAGCTGACAGTGCTGGAGCATCACATGAACAGGAGCTACATCAAGGACAAACGGTGCATCAGGAGGTAGAGAGGCAACCTGAGCTAGAGATAAACAGAGGGAAAAGAGCTGCAAAAACAGAGCCAGCAGAAGAGGTATCCATAGAAACTCTATTGCAGAAAAAGGTAAAAATGCATATGGAATACAGACCACCACCTCCATACCCTCAAAAGCTCTAAAAGAAAACTCAAGACCTACAATTTGACCATTTTTTAGAGGTGCTGAAACAACTTCATATCAACATACCCCTAGTAGAAGCACTAGAATAGACGCCCAATTATGTTAAATTCCTCAAGGACATTCTGACCAAGAAGAAGAGACTAGGGGAGTTTGAAATAGTAGCTCTAACAAAGAATGCAGTGTCATCTTAACATGTAAACTTCCTTAGAAAATGGGAGATCCAAGGAGCTTCACTATCCCTGTGTCAATATGAGGCAAAAATGTGGGAAATGCCCTATGTGACTTGGGTGCGAGCATAAACTTGATGCCTCTATCATTGTGTTAGAAGTTAGAAATAGGAAAGGCATGACCCACCACAATAACACTGCAGTTGGCGGATAGGTCCATCACACATTCAGAGGCAAAGATAGAAGATGTGTTAGTATAGGTGGACAAATTTATCTTCCCAGCTGACTTCATAATATTGAACTACGAAGCTGAAAAAAAGATTCCAATCATCTTGGGAAGGTTGTTCCTATCTACTGACATGGCTCTAATAGATGTGCAAAATGGGGAATTAACAATGAGAGTAAATAACCAACAGGTGATATTTTTTGTTTTTAATGTTATTAAGTTTCCTGCTGATATGGAAGAATGTTCTTTGTTGAGAATAACAGATGATTTGCTGACGGAGGAGATGCAAACTGAGGAGCTACTAGACCAGTTGGAAGAAGAGTCGTGCATCATCTTTGAAGAAGACAAGAAGGAAGCAAAGTTGCTCAAGATCAGTAAAGGAGAGACACAAGTGGGATAGTGTTCAACAGGGCATTTGAATCACTGGAATTAAAAGATAGAGAACAAGCACAGCTACAAGCTTTTGTGGAAAAGGCTCCTAAGCTGGAAATGAAAGTTCTGCCAATGCACCTGAAATATGCCTATTTGGGAGAAGCTGAAACACTACCAATCATTATTGCAGCTAACCTGGCTGAAAAAAAGGAATCTCGACTATTAGAAATGTTGAAGAATCATAAAAGGGCCATTGGTTGTACTATAACAGACATCAAGGGGATCAGTCCAAGCTACTTTATGCATAAAATTAACTTAGAAGAGTGATGTAAAAATTCAATCGAACACCAAAGAAGACTCAATCTTGCCATGAAGGAAGTAGTCAAGAAAGAAATCATCAAGTGGCTTGATGCTGGGAAAATTTACCCTATAGCATACAGTGATTGGGTGAACCCAATCCAATGTGTACCCAAGAAATGAGGAATCACAGAGGTGCCAAACGACAACAACGAATTGATTCCTACAAGAACAGTGATGGGTTGGCGAATTTGTATGGATTACAGGAAATTAAACAAAGCAACCAAGAAGGATCACTTCCCACTACCATTCATTGATCAAATGTTAGATCGTTTAGCTAGGCAAGAATATTATTGTTTCTTGGATGGGTACAGTGGATACAACCAAATTACCATAGCCCCTCAAGACCTGCAAAAGACTATTTTCACCTGCCCATATGGGACATTCGCATTCCGAAGAATGCCCTTTGGACTGTGCAATGCTCCAGCCACATTCTAGAGGTGTATGATAGCTATTTTCTCAAATTTGATGGAAACCGTGGTTGACGTCTTTATGGACGATTTTTCAGTCTTTGGAAGGAACTTCGGTGAATGTTCAAGCAATTTGGAGCGGGTGCTGAAGAGGTGCGAGGACACTAATTTGGTTCTCAACTAGGAGAAGTGTCACTTTATGGTGAATGAGGGATAGTGTTGGGCCACAAAGTCTCCAAGAAGGGAATAGAAGTGGATAGAGCCAAGATTGAAGTAATAGAAAAGCTGCCACCACCTACATTGGTGAAGGGAATTCGAAGTTTTCCTTGGGCATGTTGGGTTTTACAAAAGATTCATCAAGGATTTTTCAAAATTTTCTACACCCTTATGCTCTCTGTTGGAAAACGAAAGAATTTTTAATTTTTCCTCTGATTGTTTGCAAGCATTTACAACCCTAAAGGAAGCTCTAATCCAGGCGCCCATAATGACTGCACCAACTTGGAATGCGCCATTTGAAGTCATGTGTGACGCTAGTGATTATGCAGTGGGTGTTATGCTGGGTCAAAGAAAGGGCAAGCTGATTCATCCTATCTACTATGCTAGCAGGACATTAGTGGAGGCTCAGCTCAATTACACCACAACTGAGAAAGAACTTCTGACAATGGTATTTGCCTTTGAGAAGTTCAGAGCCTATTTGATCGGAACAAAGGTGATTGTGTATACAGACCATACAGCCATCAAGTATCTGCTAGCCAAGAAGGATGCCAAGCAAAGGCTGATAAGATGGGTGCTACTGCTACAAGAATTTGACATAGAAATCAGAGATAAGAAAAGGTATGAGAATCAAATAGCTGATCATCTATCCAAAATTGACCTTGGAGGACTAGTGGAAGAGTAGAACTATATACAGGACATGTTCCCTGACGAACAATTGCTCGCAGTGGCAGAGAAGAAAAGACCTGAACCATGGTTTGCAGACATTGCCAACTATGTAGTTTGTGGGATCTTGCCATTAGACATGAAGAAGCAACAGTTGAAGAGGTTTATCCATGACAGTAGATCTATTATTGGGATGAACCTTATCTGTATAAGCTGAGCAAGGATCAAATTATGCGCAGATACATGGACAACACTGAGGCATTGACAGTGTTGGAGCATTGCCATTCAGCTCCTTATGGTGGCCATTTTAGGGGCTAGAGAACAGCTGCAAAGATCTTTTAAAGCAGGTATTATTGGTCGTCAATCTTCTAAAATGCATACTCATATGCAAAAAGCTGTGATAAATGTCAAAGAGTGGGGAACATTTCCAACAAATCTGAAATGCCTTTGAACTTTATCTTGGAAGTAGAACTCTTTGATGTCTGGGGGGATAGACTTCATGGGATCATTCCCACCATCAAATGGTAACCTCTACATCCTGCTGGAAGTAGACTACGTGTTTAAATGGGTAGAAGCTCTAGCTTATATAAACTGTGATTCAAAGACTGTCTTAAAGTTTCTACACAAGAATATCTTCACCAGATTTGGAACACTGAGAGCACTTATCAGTGATGAAGGCACCCCTTTTGTTAATAGAGATATGGCTACCCTGCTTGCGAGATATAACATTAAGCATAAGGTATCCACAACATATCATCCCCAAACAAATGGACAAGCAAAAGTGTCAAACAGAGAAATCAAAGGCATATTAGAGAAAATGGTTAACACCAGCAGGAGAGACTGGTCCTTTAAGCTAGATGACGCACTGTGGGCATATAGGACAGCTTATAAAACCCTAATAGGAATGTCTCCCTATAAGCTAGTCTTCTGTAAGGCTTGTTACCTGCCATTAAAACTATAACAGCGAGCATTCTGGACAGTCAAGCAGTTAAATATAGATCTATCAACAGCATGGGAAATACGAAAATTCCAACTTCTAGAGTTAGATGAATTCAAAAGAGAAGCCTATCAAAATGTCTATATACAAGGAAAAGACCAAAGTGTGGCATGACAGGAAAATAAAGCAACAAGCATTCAAATTAGGACAAAGAGTTTTGCTATTTAACTCAAGGCTTAAGCTGTTTCCAGGAAAGCTGAAATCAAGGTGGTTCGAACCTTTCACAGTGGTGCATATATACCCCCATGGAGCTATAACTATCAAAGAGGATAATACTGAAAGGGAGTTCACTGTGAATGGGCAAAGATTGAATCACTATTGGGGAGGAAGGTGGTGAGACAAGTGGAGTCTCACCAACTCGAGTTGACTTGAAAACATAAAAGAAAAAGGAATAAAAGGGGAAAGATTCTTAAATACTGATGATTGCATTTTCCCTTTAGTTAGCTTTGTAGCAAATAAATTTAAAGTTTGTGCGTTTTAAGAAATTTTGTCTGCTAAAGTTAAAAGTGTCTTTCTATGTTTATTTTGAGTAAGGGAAGCCAACGTGCGAGGCAGCAGTGCAAGAAAGAGAAGTTCAGGAAATGCAGTAAGCCATGGCGTTGAGGGAAACTCTATTAATGCTGGAGCATAATTTTCAAGTGACGAAGTGCTAAATTTAATTAGGAAAAGAAAATAGTCGTTAGAAGAGATAGAGGTTTTTAGCCTTGTCTTTTGGGAGCAAAACTGTCAGAGACGACCAGAGAGCCAGATCATGTCGAGATTACCCTAGCCGCATCGCTCCTTAAACCAGAGTTATTTTTTAATTCTTTTTTAGAAAGACAAAAAGAGGGAGAAGTTTTGAAATTTTAAAAAGAACGTGGTTAAGTGGGGCAATTGAAAAAGATCACGCTAATTATGAAAAGATTGCATGCCAAGTTTTTTTTCGAAGAAAGAGAAAATTAAGTATAATTATTTTTCTTTTTATTCTGGTGTCGAAACCCTACGGACTCACTTTTTGCTTCATCTTCTYAAGTTGCTTCTCTGCCCTAACTCCGCCAAAGCTTGTGTTATCCTCCAGCAGAACCATTCCTGCAGCATCAGCGTGTCACCGTGCCTAGAGTAAAGACGAGAGCCATGAAAGGGAAGAAGGTAATACCTAACCCCACCCCATCCTCATCGCCTTCGCCCGAAAAATCACCAGAACAGGTCCCTGAACAGTCTCCGTCCCCACCAGAGCCGCAACCCGAAGAACAGTTACAACAAGAGGAAGTTCCCTCCCCTTCCAAGAAGAAGAAGAAGTCGGCGAAGAGAGAGCGAAAGCCTGCCAAAGCCCACCGAAGTAGAGGAGAAAAGAGCTTCTCCCAAAAACCAGCCTGAGGAAAGAAACGAAGACGAGGCTCTGAACTTCTCCCTTGAAACAGTGCAAGTAGTGGAAGAATTTGTCAAAACAAGTGCTCATGGGTTTTACTCAATGGGGTTTCGAAAAGGGTGAGCCCAGTGGAGCAAAGATTGTCAAGGAAGAAGAAGGTAATGAGGAGTTGCTGAGTGACAAAGAAAATGAGAAAGCAGCCCTAGTCGCCACGAGAAAATCACCGAGAAAGAGGAATGCTTCGTCCCAATAGCCAGCTGACAAGAAAAAGAAAGCAAAGAGCGAAGCAGTAAAGATAAAGAAATAAGCTTCCACAGAGAGAAGAAAAGGAAAAGAGAAGGTTGCTGCATGAGGGTTAGAATACGAAAGGTTTGTTGATGCTGCAGCATCAGAACGATTTGAGGAGTTGAAGGGGAAAAATCTGTTGGGCGAGAGGGGTTTTCCCTTTGAGTCAATATCGGAGTTTGTTGTCAATGTTGTCAACAAACACGAGTGGCAGTCCTTCTGTGCCAAGCCCAAGCCTGCAGTCATCCAGATAATGCAAGAATTCTACGCCAATTTCAACCCTAAAAATCCCTCTGGAGTAATGGTTTGGGGTAAGAACATTTACTGGAATGTGGAGGCCATCAATGATGTATATAATCTGCCTAATTACTCCCATGCTACATTTAATGAGATGTTGGTTGCTCTATCTGAGGAGCAACTCAATAAGGCACTAAAATGCATAGGGGTAGAAGGAGCTAGATGGCAGCTGTCAACAAGGGGGGCTCGAACCTTCCTTTCTGCGTACCTAAAGCCAGAAGCAAATGTGTGGCACCACCTGCTTAAAAGTAAACTCATGCCAACTACTCATGATGCCTCCATTACCAAGGAAAGAGTCCTACTGTTGTTTTGTATAATGGAGGGTCTCAGCATCAACATAGGCCAACTGATTAAGAGGGAAATAGCTGTTGTGGAAAAAAAGAAGTAGGGAAATCTGTTCATCCCTAATTTGATTACGCAGCTATGCATTCTCTCTGGGGTTAAGATAGAAGAGGCAGATCAGGTGCTTAAGGACAAGTGGGTCATCAATGAAGCGGCCATCGAGAGGCTGAAGGCAATGGACCATAGTAAGAGACGAGGGAATATCACCTTTGCCATCAAAGAAGTAATCTCAAATCAGCTAAGCATGATGGAGCAGCTCAGTGCAATTATGGGATTGGTTGCTGCCAGACAAAAGGCATCAAGCTTATCTGCATTATGCCAGAGAGAGGGACATTGTGATCCGAAAGACGCTCATGAGGAACTTCTCGTATCCATTCCCTCCATTCTCGAAGTTTCCCGTGGAGAAGTTTGTTGAAGAAGAAGATGATGCTGGCGCATCTCAGCCCGCGGGTGGCGCCAGTGATGAAGAAGAAGGATAACAAGGGGAGTTGACTTTCCCCTGCTGAAAAATTTGTTTAATTTTCCACAATTTACTTTCAATCCTTTAGTTTTGGTAGTTTACATTTTGCATGTTTTAGATGATTAGGTAGCTAGTAGTTTGTTAAGTTTAATTTTATGAGTAGCTGTGTAGCTTTCTGTTACAACTCAATACAAGCAAAGTGTGAAGAATTTCAATGTGGAATGAGTGAAGCTTTGCATGCCGATCTGTTTTTGCTTTGGCCTAAGATGACTGGTCTGTGGAAATCAATAGGAAGTTTGCTCTTGTTGTAGTTAGAAAGGAATTTTCAAGATTTTCCCTTTTTCTAATGCATTCTAAAATAGCAGGATAGTTTCACTCTGTTAGTATCCCCTAATTGCCCTAGAAATCTTTCTCAGAAGAATTTCAAGGACTGTGTTTTCCCTTCCTAACTTGCTAGCAAGCTACTGGCCTTAGCAGCAATCTAAAAAGGGATAGGCAGTACTCAATACATCAACTTATTCTATCCTATCTTCAATTTAAATTTGAGGGACCTTTGTCCTTAGTTATCCAACGTCAGTGACCAAGCATTGAAGATAATGTTTCGCTTTAAGTTTGGGGGTGAGGGACTGTCATTTTATTGTAACATTCATTCTTTTAATCTCCCTTGCAATGAATTTACTTGTAAAGCTATGATAAATTTTGGGCCTTGTAATTCAGTTCTTAAAAAAAAATCATTGCAAAGAATTGCAGGGTCCGGAATGGCTAGTAGCCCATAGCTATCTTAGGAGAGCAACAGTAAGCTAGCAGCCAGGAGTAAGGGGACCAGTTTTAGAAAGGAGGCTGAGGAGATTTTAGAAGGCTTTTAAGGGTAAAAGTGGAATGAAGCGGTCTTGTGAAAAATAGAGTACATTAGTCTTAGTGCAAGAGCTGGATGTGTCCTTTTTGGCCGAATGCTTGAGCAGGTTGAAAAATACTCACCACAGTGATGGATCTTAGGTGATGGTTAGAAGCAGTTGGCATGCTTAGTGAGCAAACTTTCAGGACTTGAAAAGGCAAAACACTAGTATTGCTTCGGGACCAGCAATAGTTCAAGTTGGGGGGGGGTGATAACTCTCCAAAAGAGAGTTATTTGGACTTGAAATTTAATATATTTTAGCTAAGGATAGCCACACGATTACCCTTTATAAATTAAGTGTTGCATGAAATGATTAAATATTTGTCATTCTTCTTAGCTTTGCCAATTTTGTTACAAGTTCTAATTTTGGATTCTTTGTTGCAGTATCAACTATGCTACAACATCGCAACCAGAAAAAGTACAGAAAAGCAGCAGTCTGACAGTGACAGTGGCAGAGTTGTAAAAAGGGGAATTACTGCAGTAAATGAAGAATCACCTGGAAGTGAGAGTTGGGGGCCCACGAATGTTTTTCGTTGCCCTAAAAACAAATGAGGTATAAAAGTATCATTTAAGGAAGTCTCCAAACACACTTTTCACATCAATCGTCCCTCACTTCAAGATATTCTACCAAGAAACTAGTTCGAGAAAGACAAGAAGAAGGTGGAGTTCCAAAGCTGTTGCTAGAGCAGAGGAAAGAGAGAGAGACCCACAAGGAGCTGAACCTTCAACTCCTCTATTTCGCTCTTGCGTTCATTTTCTCCTTGTATCACTTCATTATTTTCTTTTTGATTTTCCCCGTGACTGTGCGTAGCTAAACCTATTTGTAAGGGGGAAAAGTTGTGACTCATTTCTTGAGCTATATACTGTGTTGTTGGCATTAATGAGGAATGGGTATTAAGTTGTTGTTATGCTTAACTTTATTTTCAGCATGCTTTATCACCATTGTTGGAATATCTCTTTGTTAACTCTTGGAAAAGTGTAATGAGGAGCGATAAACTTCAACTTGTGCTAGATTCTACTTGTGTTAGAGAGTGAGTGCTTAGGAATAGGGCTCACCTAGCATGGCCATAAACTACTTTTAAATGTTGTGTAAGTTTGTCAATAAATCGTAATAGCAGAAAATCTGGGAAGCCTGGAAAGACTCCATGTCTATTTGACCTATACTCACATTGTTAATGCTACAACATTGTTTAAGCAACAAAGAAAAAAATGTCACATTCAACCTTCCCCCTTACCTTGTTAAAAAGTTAATTAATCTTATTGTAACGCCCCGAGTCCCTCAAGTTAGTTAGTCTCGAATCATGAGATTTTTCATTTATTTTTAAATTGATTGTTAATTAAATTTATCTATATTTATCGGGCTCTAAACTCCAATTAAATTCATAATTATCGGACTCCGTGTGGTGGGTCTTGTTTTAAGGGGGGGGATGAACTTTTTTTCTCTTGAGCTTGGGCTTGTTGGTCCTCAATTTGGGTTAATTTGGTTTTAAAACAAAGGGAAAGAAAAAGAAAAGAAAACAAAAGGAAACCCTAGCCCAAATTCTCTTCTTTCTTCTTCTTCCTTCTTCTTACCCTAGCCACCCCCTTCTTCTTGTTGAAAGACCTTCGGCAGCCACAAGGGCGTTTTCCGGCGAGGTGCAGCGGCGTTCCGGCAGCGTCTCCTCGGATCAAACAGCAGCG
>NW_019104550.1:645962-657735 GCF_001995035.1 Momordica charantia
TTGTTCGGCGTGTTTTGTGAGCTATTATCCTTAGTAATACTTGTTAAATAATGATGTTGGATATTGAGCATGATTGGGTTATTATCTCGTTTTTAAAAGTTGTCTATGTTGTGGAAGCATGCTGAATTGTACTTGTGAGTTGAAAGATGCAGGGTTAGTGGTATAAGAAAGTTTATGGTAAGACTCTGGTGAATGTTGGATTCTTAGAGGGAATGAAAGAGTGGGTGTCAAGGCCGCGGGTATAAATGGTCGGGGGCTGATACGTCACTAATGGAGTATTGAGGCCTCGGGTATAAATGGTCGAGGGTCGATACGAGGAGTCCTTTGGAAGGAAGACTATTGGGGCCTTGGGTATAAATGGTCAAGGGCCAATAGATGGTGAAGTCATCGAGTATAAATGGTCGAGGGCCGATGTAGCAGTGTCGGGGCTCTGGTTATAAATAGTCAGGGGCCGACTCTACTCGAAAGAGATAACTGTGGAAGGTTAGGATAACTAGGATAAGCGTAAAGGTACTTGTGATGTTAGGGAGACTAGAGGTTGGTTGTTAACGTGCTTCCTGGTTGTGGTTGTCACTAAACTTTTATGGAATGTGTTTATGTTTGAATGCATAATGTGTTGAAAGGCATGACTACGATTGTTTCATGATATAATTGAGCATGATGTGTGTGTGTAATGGTGAGGGCTACTTACGGAGTATATTTTATATACTCACCCCCCTCTACAATGATTGTTTCAGGTGAAGGACTCGGGGGCGACCATGGTGATGGGACGGAGGAGACATGACAAGCGAGGACCATAGGCTGCTTAGTTACTTCTGTTTAGTTTAAGTCATTGGTTAAGGCCTTATGTTATGGCCAATAAACGAATTGTTCGTATTCGAATAATTGGGAGATTTCCCTTATTGTTAGTTTCATTTCGGGATACGTGCCTATTTTAGTTTTATTCTATCAGTTTCGCCTAATTTGAATAATAAACTTGCCTCGTGAGGTGGCCCACGAATGTTGTTGAATGATATTCTATGGGATTGATTTATCGTTAAATTGATGAGAATTAGAACTGAAATATATTTGTTTGCATAGGGAGTTGGCAGGACGTATTTGGGGTTAAGTTTAATTAGTTGGGTAGTTAACGTGACCTAGAAGTGTGTGGAAAATTCTGGGTCGTTACATTTATTCACTAATTACCATTCATTAAAAGCTATTTGAACCCGATCTTGTTGTAGATTTACAATAGTCGTTGTACAAATTATTTCTCTTGTTTATATGAAACTCTTTTCCTCTTGCGTTGCCCAAGATTTGTTTGTATTTATATTCTAGCTTTCTTGAGGTATTGTTAAAGTGTGTAGTAAACATTTCCTGTGGATTCGAACTTTTTATTACTTGCTACAATGAGAGTGTACACTTGCATATAAGGAACAGATTTTTGTTCAACAAGTTTTTGACGTCGTTGCCGGGGACTTGTTTAAACTGTACACTTTATATCTTTGCTTAAGAAAGTTTGTGCTATAAGGATTTCTTTTAATCACTGTGTGGTGGGTTCTGTAGGTGAATGCATGATCTGCAAGGACTAGAGTATCTACTTGACAATGAGATTGAACATACATTTCATTGAAAAAGAAGAGAGAAACGTAGACAGCAAGTGGAAGCTAACCCCATGGATCAATTACCAAGGCTCCCTAATCCAGTGGTCGAAGGAATTAATGAGGGAGAAATGGTTGCACCAGCAGCTACTCCCCCTCTTAGCACCATTTTGTTGACAGATGACGGAGAAAGGGCCATCAGGGCCTATGCCGCACCAGCACTTCATGGATTTCATCCAGTTATAGCAGGTCCAGAGATAGAAGTTGAGAGATTTGAAATAAAACCGGTTATGTTCCAGATGCTCCAAACAGTGGGGCGATTCTTTGGAAATCCATCTTAGGACCCTCATCTGCATTTGAGGTATTTTCTATGATCATAAGTATTCTTTACCAAAAGTTCTTTCTTATGATAGGCTTTCCACATCCTATCGCCATTTTGTTCTTAATATTTCAACACATTATGAGCCTCAATTTTATCATCAAGTAGTGCATTTTTCACATTGGTGTAAGTGGGTCTACAGAATAAAACATAAATCAAATGGGTCTATTGAACATTACAAAGCCCGGTTAGTGGCCGAGGGGTATACCCAACAAGAGGGTCTCGATTATATCGAAACATTCTCGTCGGTTGCTAAGATGGTTACCGTTGAAGTCTTATTTACCCTTGATGTTTCGTTGAATTGGTAGCTTGTTCAGCTTGATGTCAACAAAGCTTTTCTGCATGGCGATTTATTCGTGGAAGATTACATGGATCTTCCATTGGGCTATAAACATAACAAAGTTTCACCTCAGATGGAGCATTTAGTTTGTCGCCTCCATAACTCTATTTATGGCCTTAAGCAAGCCTCTAGACAATAGTGTGACAAATTTTCTCATGCCCTCCTTTCTCTTGGCTTTCGACAGACTAAGTCTGACTATTCCCTATTTGTGCGAGGTTCTGGTAGCTCCTTTATGGCATTATTAGTTTATGTCGACGATATCATTATCACCAGAGCTTCTTCTGCTAACATTGATTCTTTGAAGGTTCATTTACATGGCATTTTTAAATTGAAATACTTAGGGAATTTGCATTATCTCTTGGGGCTTGAGATTGCTAGATCCTCTGCTGGAATTTCTTTGTCTTAGAGGAATTACACTCTTCAAATGCTTGAAGATGTGGGCCTTTTGGGTTCAAAGCCGTGCTCCGTTTCTATAGACCCCAAACTCAACTTGAATTCTACTGATGACAAGTTATTAGATGATCCATCTATATATAACCGATTAATTGGTAGACTTTTATACCTTACAAGTATCACGGCCCGACATTATTTTTGCTGTACACAAACTTAGTCAGTTTGTGGTCAAACCCTGTCAACCCCATCTTTCTGCTGATTACTCTTTTCTGCGATATTTGATGAGTTGTCTCGGCCAAGGTATTCTTTTGCAGCCATGTTCTTCTTTTAAGATACGTGCATTTTTATGATGTTGATTGGGGCTCTTGTCCAGATTCTCGGAAGTCAACCACTGGTTATTTCATTTTTCTCGGGATTCTATGGTCTCTTGGAAAGCAAAGAAACATGGCACTATTTCTCGCTCTTCTGCCAAAGCAGAGTACAGAGGTCTTGCCATGACAACGAGCAAGATCGTTTGGCTCTCTCATTTACTAGCTGACTTGCATATTACTCGTTCTTCTCCGACTCTTTTGCTTTGTGATAATCAGGCCGCCATTCACATAGCCACTATTCCTATATATCATGCGAGGACCAAACACGTCGAACTTTATTGTCACATTTTTTGTGACAAAGTTACAGCTGGCTTGATCAAACTGCTTCCTATACGAATTCATTTACAACTCCATTAGAGAGTTATTCTAGTGTTTATTTGGGTGATTTTATGCAAAGAGTTGTTAAAGTGTGCCGGTTTTGGTCCACAATTAGCATAGAAAAGAGTAGAAAATGGAATCCGAGCTAAAAGCCTCAGGTCTTGAATGTTGTAGCTAAATATTGCACTAAATTCTCTTATTTCTGGTGTAAATGTACAGGTTTAGAAGCAGAAGACTAAATACTAAATGAGTGCTAAATTCAGAAAAGAGTGAGCAAGGCATTTTCAAGGCAAAGCAAATAAAAGCTGGAGTGAAGCAAAGCTGGAGCATGGATTCACTGCGGATTAACAGCCCAGACATGGGATTTACCGTGTCCGTACAATTTTTAGCTGGATGCCCTAAAAACGGAAGCCGATATAAAAGGGATATGTTGCCTTAGCCGCCACACACAAATCCCAATAGAAGCACGTTTTTTAGTGTTGAAACGACAAGGATTGCGATTCTCTACATTTTCGAGCCAAAAAGTTGACAACAAAGGGATATTCCACGGCAGTTTCGAGCTGTCAACTTCTTCTTCTTCGGTTTTCTGTTGTCTCCCTAAGATAGGTTGTCTTATTTTTCTACCCATTGTATTTTCTTCTTCATTTATGAGCTAAACCTCATTTCAGGATAGATTCTCATGCTATAACTGCTGTAAAACTGAACCTCTAGGTACTATATTCATTTTTAAATGAAGCTGTTTTTATTTCTTATATTTTATTGAGCATTGTTGGCCACTTTGTTTTGTATGCTAGCTTCGGTATTAACCCAGGAGGGCTTGCGGTTGCCGATTTGCTTCATTTGTGATTAGTACTTATCTATGATATTTTGTGGATTCTCAAGAATAGGGTCCCCTAATCATGCCTAGAACTTGTTTTGATTGCTTGGAAACTTAGCAGCGGGAGTTGTGGGTTTCCATGTTCGAGTGTCTCGGAAGGGAACCAAGTCAAGTTGTGCATTAGTCAATGTTGTTAGCAAGAGGTTAGGTTGATAGGTTTGTGAATGCATGTGAGTCTCCCCCACTTTTCCAGATCTATTTATCTCCCCGTTTTCATATTCTGTGCCAGTTCTTCTTCTTCTTATCATCTTTACGAAGTGTTGCGATTTGTTTATTTCATGTTTACTTATTTCCGTTACGAAACAACATTTATACTTCTTTATTTTACGCTTTTGGTATCTGTGAACAATGTTTAAAATATCATCCGAAGTTCCTATGGATTCGACCTCGTTTTGTATTACAATCGACATTTCGTGTATACTTGCACATGTTGTCAGCACGGTTGTGTGGACGCATCAATGATTCAATAGAAGAGGAAGAAAAATGAAAGAAAAAGGTCATATAATTTTAAAATAATAAATATATAATTCACTAATGCCACGTCAACATTCCATTAGACTAATTAACGGAAGTTTAACCTAGGGACCTTTTATAACTATTCTTCAAATGTTATGGACCAAACTATTATTATTTGAAATATATGGACCGAATAGAAACCTACCTTCAAATTCAGGGATTAAAAGTGTATTTTACATTATTTTTTTCTATCCCATTTAAAGTATTTATAAAACGTCACGCTAATAAAAAGACTATTATGTTCTTTTTTATTTTCTTTCTCTTCTCTTATTTTCTTTCTTCTTCTTCTACATTTTCTTTCTACCGCTCTCTTTTGATTTCTTTAGTTTCCATTTAAGAAAAAACGAAAGAGATATTCACAGTTGGAAAAAAAATGAAAGTCTAAGGATGTCAAAGAGGGATTTACAATTAATATGGGGATTGAGATAAATTAGTTTTAATCTCTTATGATTTTTTTTTATTTGAGTTAGTTGAAATTAAAATGGGTATAAATCTAGGACTTGAATCTCGCCGATGTTAGCTTTATGGCTTCAATCAAACTAAATATTTTTATGATGACAAATCAAGTATAAACTAACAATTTTGCGTGTTTCAAGGTGGCCATATCATAAAGCTCTAAAAGACCAAACCAACGTTTTTCAAATCACTCAAATCGAAGTTCAAATGAAGAAGTTATGGTCGGTACAAGTCGAGATAAAAATTATACATGACGGGTGGCGTGGACAAGTGAACCACTCAGAAATTGACACGTGACATGAAGAGGTCATATATTTGCTAACGTGGCATCCAAAAATCGAGCAAGTGAGAGGACGACATGTGGCGTATTCAAATTTGAAGAATTTAATCATTTCCACAAATTTCTCTCAATCCACAAATTCTCTTCCATCTCCATAAATTCTTTTTCAATCCCCACAATTTATCTCATTCTCCAAAATTCTCTTTATTTATTTTCATCTCCACTGTTCATATTTTCTACCCTAAATCCAATGGCTAATTTTCATTCTCAAAAATCTATTTAAAACCACCAAATTCACCTTTCTCCACTCACCTAATACCAAAGCAAATATCTTTCTCTGTTCAAATTCTTCCCTCAAATTTTTGCAAAACTTTCATTATCTCCTACACATGAACTTGCTTGGGTTTTTGGGCTGAATAACACTTTTCCCAAGAGAGTATTGATTTTTACCCACATTTTTCAAAATCCATGTGTTTTATAATCTTTGGCTGGCATCACCTAGACACCAAATGACTCTCACTACCCATACACTAATATTTTAGATTTTCATCCCTTATTTCCTCTCTCTACCTCCCTCTCCCTCTTTTTACAGATTTTTTTCTCTCTATTTTCAATTAACACATTATTTTCTCGTTTCCTTCTTTTCTTCTCTTTTTTCATTCTTCTCTCTTTCTCTCTTCTGCAACCATGATTTTTTTTCTCTTTTCCTTCTTCCCAAAACCCTAAATCTCTTAGCCTTCTATTTTTTTTAATCCAACAGCCTCTATGATTTTGGTGACCTTCAGCAATCATTGGCGACAGGTGCATCAAAGTCGACGAGGGAGGTCATTAGGTCCCCTTGCTAGCTCACAACAGGTAAAACAATGATCAAGATTTTGCGAGAATTTGAAATGTTCAAATTATATATTAGGGAATGTATATAACGTATATTATGATACATTATATATAGTTTATTTTTTTAATAAAGATTCAATAATTAAACTATATATGTTATGAGAGAAATATTTGAATAGGATTCATATTAAAACTATAGGTTATACAAGAGAGATGCATTTGAATATGATTCAAATATATAGTTTTAATTGAATATGTGATATTTAATTAAAAGTTAAATAATTAGTTGTTAATTATTTATTTATTTATTTAATATTTGGATTTAAATTAATTAATTATTAATTAGATTCATAATTATTAATTTAATTATTTAATTAATTGTTAATTGATTTAACTAATTTGTTTATTATTAATTAAAAAAGAAGAAGATATCCTTATGGTCCTGGGATTTCCCCTAGATTCAAGAGAAGATATCATATATCTAAAAGGATAAGATATCCTAATGACCTTAGGATTTTCCCTCTCTATAAATATAACAGTAAACTGAACCCTAAAGAGGAAAAAAAAAACAAAAATCTCTCAACTCCCTTACTCTCTCAATCCCTTCTAATTGGATCCCACAATCCGGATTCTCGATCGAAAGACATGACACAGAAGATTAAGTGGTGTTGTCTCATTGGGATTATACGAAGAAAAGTCTTTAAAGGTAAAATCCAATAATCTTCCCTAGTTTATATTTTTCTGTGTTTTAAATTTCATAAGAAATTCAAGAACGCGTTCTACTGCTTTCGCTTTGGGATTCATATCCTTTCATTATGGATAGCCAGGTAATGGCATTCTCCATTATGTATTTTGAACATTTAGTCGTTACATTGCAGCCTTTCAAAATTTTCGACCCGTACTTCAAATAGACGGTATTCATCTATATGGCAAGTATAAGGGGAAGCTATTAATCGCAACATCAGTCGATTCAAATGGACATTTGCTACCTCGTGCTTTGGCATTGTAGACCTTAGGATGATTTTTAAAAAACCTAAGAAAAGTTGTTACGCATGAAGAGATACGTTTGATTTCAGACCGTACGGGAGTATTATTTCTGCTGTTAACAATCTAGATAATGGTTGGATCGGACCTAAATCGCATCACAAATTTTACCTACGACATGTTGCTAGCAACTTCAACCATAAATACAAGTGTAGGCAATTGAAAGATTTGGTCTATCGTGCTGGTTCTCAATTCCAAGTTCGGAAGTATAACAAGTCCGTGGAAAATATTAAATTACAGAATAGCTCTTGTATGAATTTCTTCTGCAACATTGGGGTTGAGAAGTGGACCCTATCACATGATGGTAGGTTTAGATATGGCTGGATAACGACCAATATTTTAGAGTGCATAATGACGTGCTCAAAGGAGCTCAGATGTTACACATCACTGCATTGGTGGAACTTACATTCTACCCGATGCGTAAAATATTTTGAGAAGCGAAGGGAGGAGACAAAAGATGCTTTAAGTAGAAATGAAAGATACACAAGGTACTCTTTAGTTTGTTGTTTAATGTTATTTATTATGTAAACGTTGTTAACTTACATTATCAAGATGAATAGGTATGCTTACGATAACTTGTTAAATGGGCGGCGAGATCCACCAAACACACTATAGTCCGTTATGATCGAGTCATTAGTGTGTTTTATGTGAAAGCATGGCTTCATTATTACAATTCAAAAGGAGGGAATATACAAATAGTGAGAATAACTACAGAAGAACGTTCATCTACATGCAACAAGTGACAAACATATGGTATGTCATGTTCTCATTTAATGGTAGTTTATTCACACCTAAACTTTAACTATGAAGACTATATTGAGGATTGTTACAAGCTTTCAAGGTATGCTGAATCTTATGCTCCTCAATTTGAGCCCATCCTATATGAAATTATTGGATCGCTCATCAAAACATGTCTATATTGCACGCCGACCCAACTTTATTGAGACTGCCTGGAAGACCAAAGAGTTCACATATTCATAATGAGATGGATTGGAGAGAATCAAGTGTTCAACAAAGATGCGGGCTTTGTAATCAACTTGGTCACAATCGAAGAAGTTGTCAGTCGAGACGAAGGGAAGCGCCATCGTAGTTGATGTAATTTAAAATTTTAGTTTAAAATCATTTATGTTAATTTTTTGTTGATGTAATTCCTTTTTTAATTATAACTTTATGTGATCGTCATTTGATATTTATTGTTGCAGTTTGATATTTTTATAATGAATCTTGTTTACTCAAATAATATTTTGAATTTAAGTTTCCAACTCATGATTATTTATGGTATTAGATTATGGAACTAGATCCAGGTCCTACTGATCGATCCGTATTGTATGCCTAAGCTTAACATAGATTAGAATTAGTTTGGCAAGGTCAATGTAATGAGGAGTTGCACTGCCAACGTAGAGAGTTAGTATTCGATCGCTTCATCCCGCTATATCCTCTAATTGAGCCAGGATTACGTGCTTCTGGATTTTACAGATTTGCCATATTGGGATTTATCCAATTAGATTGACATTTGATAACCGCACTTGTAGAACGGTGGAGAATGTTGGAGGCTAGAGACTCATACATTCCACATGCCGAATAGAGAGGGTATTATTACTTTACAGGATGTAAAGGTGCAACTTGGTTTACCAGTAGATGGTGAGCCCCTTACAGGTTCCATTGATTATGATTGGAAAAGCACATGTCAAGCATTACTTGGGGTGACTCTAGATGATTGACACATCAAAGACTCTAGGTTGAGTTTACCTTGGCTAGCTTCTCATTTTGTAACCTGAATGATGATGCAGATGAAGAAACCATTGCTAGATACACTCGTACCTGTATTATGCAGCTTATTGGTGGTAGCCTATTCACCGATACGTCTAACAACTTGGTGCACTTTATAATCCTCCCACTGCTATCAGATTTTGATGTAGCTAGACATTTCAATTGGGGTGGAGCATGTTTGACATAGTTGTACCGAAATTTGGTGCAAAGCGTGTCGCTCTAATTCACATGACATCGTTGGTCCGATTATACTTCTTCAAGTATGGGCTTGGGATCGGTTTCCAACGATGGCTCCACAACGTCGTCACATCTTAGATCATGAGCTGGTGGGTCGACTATTAGCTGCTCGATACGTCGATATAACTACTAATTTGTTTTACTGAAATTGTAGACATGTGAACCTATAATATTATTATAGATGGAGGAATCAATTTTGAATTATATAAGTATCTACACATGTTTTGATCCAATATAGATACATATTGGACTTCTTGTCATCAAGCTCGGTACGTGTTTAACTGTTTAAAATTATAAGTATTTATTGATTTACTGACATGACCCGTCCCAAAACACCTACTAGACCTAGAACGAGTCGCGCCGACCACAGACCCCGACTAACTATGGAGTCCATGGTCAACTTCTTCTTTAACTTTAACCTGATCTTTGACTAACAAGCTATGAATGGATGCACAATAAATCAATAATCTCAACAGAACAACCATTCTTACATCCATTCTAAACATTCTTTTCTATCAAAAAGGTGCAAATAAAACTTTTTACAAGCAAACCACATACATACAGAATGACATGCAACTCTTGAACTATTCTAGGTGGCAGAAGCCGAACTACTTTCTTCTTRAAACTCAGAAAGTCAGAAACTCAAGTACAGCCTAGGGGAAAAAACATATAATAAAGAGTGAGCTGGAAAGCTCGGTGAGTGGTAAGTTAATAAGAAAATAATCTCGTAATATTTCTTTCATAAACAACTGGAATTTTAGCTCTTAGAAAAAACTTCATAAAACTGAAGTAACAAACATTCTCGTTTAAATCTCATAAAACTTGAGCAACTAAAAACTCAGTAAACTTTCTAATAATAAACTTGTAACAACAATTTCTTTATAGGCAAACTGAAAAAGCAACGCTCCCAAGTCTAAGATTCGGCTCAGGATTCGAAATCTGGATTTGGCCCTAATTGCCCCAGCATTCCCCTGCGACCTAGTTACGCCAACTTTTCAACCTACTCTAAAAACACATTCTAAAACATATAAAACATTCTTCTTCAGTCATAAAACAGGTTACAGAAAACTTCACACCATACATGTACTCATATTCTATTATGGTCTACTGGTGTAGAGTAATCTAAATACACACAGCAGAATAATTCTCTCAACGTGCAGAGTCAAATAGTCCCAAAGACCTATTTCTAGGTATACTATAGAAACACATTCACATAGCATACAGGTAATCACTTGGATACAATAACATGGAGGTTTGAAAACTATTCTCAATCTCATAAATTGTTCTAAAATTCTTCTTTTCTTTTGTTCTATCTAAAAACTTTTCTAACTTTCTCTAATCAATTCTCAAATATTTCTTTCTAAATATGTTTCATGAAATTCTAAAATCATTTTCTGAAATCTCTTTCTAAATACCATTTCAAACATTTCTCTAAAATCATAAAACATTTCTAAAATTCACAAACAAGCATAATTTCTTTCATTCTCAGCAAAAATGCTAAAACATACATAATACATATAACTTCTTGAAATTCTATATAATAGATACTAGAAAACATTTAATAAAATAAACACTCTCAAATCCAGTAATCATATCCAAAATGTTTAATAAAGTAACCACTCACAAATCCTTCAAACTGAGTAATTTTTGCCTAACCTGAAATATCGATCCAATACCAAATTAATTCATGTTTTAATCCAATATAATTTCAACATACACATGTTTCCAATATAAATCACGTTATTTTCAAATTATCCTATAAATCCAATTTTAAACCTCATTCTCTTTCTTCATTAAAAACTCACTTCTCTTCTCTCTCATATTACTTACAAGTGGGTCCCACAACTTACCAATCAATCTCTCCAACTTCACATATAAAAGCCTCATAATCCAACAATTTCATTTTCTTTTCTATTAATTTAAAACCAACAATTCCTCCCGCTCTCTTCCTCTCAACAGCCATCATCTTCTTCCTTCACCCCACCTTCCCAGAGTTTTTTCCCCTTCTTTTCTCATCCAAAACCATCAGCATATTTTTTTCCCTTTTTCTTTTTCTCTTTCTTCTTCTTCTTCTCGATTTCACTTCATCTTTCTGTTTCCATTTTCTTCTTTTCTATCATTTCTTCTACCCAACACAGTCTCCTTTTTTAATTGTTGAAACAAACCACAAATTAACCCTTTACAAATCTATTCCATCAAGTAAAACCAGCCAAAATATTCCTTTTCTTCCTAGCAATTTATTGAACATATCATAAAAAACCCYCTAAAGTCGAGGGATTCTTAAGAGAAGAAAACCCACGAATTGTAAGTTCTATGTTTCCAACTTTTCTCATTTCTTTTAATAAAATTCCTAAATCACGTCATAATTTCTACTTACC
>NW_019104550.1:658050-670663 GCF_001995035.1 Momordica charantia
CTTTGATCCTTTTTAGAAATTAATGACGAACAAGTCCTTACATTCACAATTAATTATACGTTTTTACATTACTATTTCAGATGATCTGAGAACCATATACTAAGGAATTTGCAAGCCTGCCTACCTACTGTACCAATGGACATGACGTATGGAGCACCATAAGTCCACTCATATACTTTCATGTAGTTGAGTGACATCGACTAGATAAAGTTACAAGACAATTTAGTATGAAACAAGCAATTCCAGAAGTTTCAAGTTGGGAATCGATGATACATGACATAGACATTTAGGATAGCACATGGCAGGACAAGACTGCACTTTGTTGCGAGGTAGCACGTGCATCGAGATTTTATTATTCTCAATCCTCCGGTAGACGATGATGGTGATTATAATCCCGAACCCATAAATTGGTATTTATCAATCACTAAGCGATATATCACTCAAAAAGTAGCAGCATTTGGTGCTAGGATACCATTTTTAATTTGGTTATATAAAATGAATTAAAATATATATTTATTAACAAAAAAATTCCATGTAGGCTGCATGTTTCAAGCAAATAAGTATTTTCTCATCATCATAAGATATTAATAGGTTATGTAACGTTGGTGGGAGACATCTTCAAAGTCTTCATAAAATGTATATAGTGTCTATATCTACTTGTGGCCCAAGGCGTAGAGGACATCATCAAGTAGAGGAGGATGCTCCAATCGAACTTGATGTTCCTATACCTGAAGTTATTTATTATAACGTCGATGACGTTCCACTGTTTACACAGACACAAGATGATGCTAGTCCGTCCACGTCAATAGTCATGAAGCCGACTCCTAGTTCAAGTCAGTAGCACACACCACCTTTGCCACCACAGTTTGGTTATGGGGCCGGTCATGGAAATGGACGAGAGGAGCATGGACAATACATCTACCCTATAGAGGATCGAGAGACACCAGCGGTACCAAAAGTTCGTCGTCAACCACCTAATAATCGACAACATCCCCAATGTGGGACGGATTAGATGGATAGATTGTAAACAGAAATTAATAATTATTTTATCTATATAAACGTAAACTAATATTCTCCAATTTATTATTGTTTTAATTTGCTTTATAATTATTAAAAGATATTGAAGAAAAAATAAAATTTAGTTTATATAATATTATGAGTTTAGTTAAAATAAATTTAATGTGAATAAAATTTAGATTAATATTATGAATTAGTATGTAAATTTAAAAAACAAAATTATTACCATGCAGTGTAGGTGATGTAGTCGTTAATACTATTTTAGTATTTCTAGTTTGTTGGTTGTTTTGGGTTGTTTAATTGTTTGTTAGTTAGTTAGGCTGGTTAGTTAAAACCTTTCCTATGCCTTTTGCTTATAAATAGCAAGTCTTTCCCTTCTAAGGATCATCTTATCTTCCTCAATAAAAATCCTCCCTTTGGAGTTACACCAAATTGGTATCAGAGCGACAAATATCTTGGGCTTCTTTTGGATATGACCGGCAAGAAAGTTATTCCAGCTAAAGGGGATTCTTCTCGTGCCGACAAAGTGGCGGAAAATGCAGCCTTCCTCTCTCCACGATCATTAACCAATCGTTTACTGATGGTTGAAGGTGCTGTAGAGAATTTGCAGCGAAATGTAGTAGAGATTAAGAAAATCTTGAGTGTTTCGGTGGACAAGATTGACAACTTGCAAGAACAGCAAGATCAGCCAAAAAAGAGGAATGGTAAGGATGTTCAAGGTCAATGGGTTGCTGTTGGAAGAGAGGTACAGCAAATAGTTCCAAGAACGTTTCAAGAACCTTTTCCTTTTCAAGAACCCGCTCCTATCCTGCGACGACATCAACCTCAACATGATCCGGCACTTGAACTCCCACAAGATAACCCATGTATGTTCCAAGAACCTTTCCCTGTTCCTTTTCGTTACCCAGAAACCCCTTGGTGTTACAACAATCCACGTCAAAATCATATGACCAACCGACGTAGGGGTGCTCCATTTGAGTCCTCTAGTGATGATGATGAGTATCAAGAATGGGAAACGAATCACAGGGGCAACCAACGACATAATCAAAGGTATCAAGAACCTAACGATTATAAAATGAAAGTGGACCTACCTGTTTTTTATGGTAAACTTGATATCGAGGGGTTTCTTGAATGGATTAAAAGTGTGGAGAGTTTTTTAGGTTATATGAATACCCTTGATCATAAAAAAATTCGACCTTGTCACTTTAAAGCTAAAAGGAGAGGCTTCCGCTTGGTGGGAGCAGTTAGAGACAAATCGGCAAAGGTTTGGAAAACACCCCATAAGAACATGGGAAAAAATGAGGAATTAATGAGAGCACGATTTTTTCCTATTAACTATGAGTAGGTTTTATACAATCAGTACCACAATTGTAGGCAGGGGAGTAGGGGCCAGAACAAATTTAGGGGAAAATGACCAATACCAAGTGGCACGGTTCGTAGGAGGCCTCCGGACTAACATCAAAGAGCGGCTACAAGTGCAACCCATTGGATTCTTGGATGAAGCCATTACCACAGCTATCACTATTGAAGAACAAATTGGCAATCGGTTTAAGTACCAATATCAGCGGTGCTCTACTGATACTAATGCCGCTGGATTCAAGAAGAGAACAACAATAGTGGATAAACCTTTAAACCAAGGTATGGCTTCTAGCTCTAAAACTAAGGGCAGTGATGATGCTAAAGTAGGGGATCAAAACAAAAAAAAAAACTTAACAAAACTTATGGCCGGCCCACACTGGGAAAATGCTTTCACTGTGGCCAGGTGGGCCATTTGTCCAATGAGTGCCCTCAAAGGAAGACAATCAATTTCGTGGAAGATGGTGACAGTCTTGATCACGATATTGATATCATTGTGGATGAGGAACGTTTAGTGGTTGAACTCGACGAGGGTGATCTTGTTTCCTGTGTTCTAGAACGTGTCCTCCTCACACCTAAAATCATTTCATTTCCTCAACGCCACTTCTTGTTTAGAACCCGCTGTACTATCAACGGGAAAGTATGCAATGTTATCATAGATAGTGGTAGCACCGAAAACATTGTTTCTACCAAGTTAGTAAATGCCCTAAACTTGAAAGTTTCTCCTCATCCAACCTCATACAAGATTAGTTGGATTAAAAAAGGAGGAAAAGCACAAGTTACTTCTATATGCACAATCCCTTTATCCATCAGAAACAACTATAAGGATCAAATAATTTGCGACCTATTAGAGGATGTATGTCACATCTTATTGGGTAGACCTTGGCAATATGACACTCAAGCAATACATAAAGGCTACGATAATATATACGAATTTCTATGGATGGGCAGAACAGTAGTTTTGATTCCTCTACATGGGGCTAACGTTGCAAGTGATGAAGGGAAAGAACAATTGTTTCACCTAGCTAAAGGGAAACAGTTTCTTGTCCCATCTAACCAACTAATTCTTGGTTTGGTCATCAAGGACTTTAACCCTACAAATACCACCAACTTTTCAGACATTCCCTCAGAAATAACAACTTTACTGACCAAATTCCCAGATATCTCCACACTACCAGACCAATTACCTCATCTCTGAAATATTCAGCATCATATTGACCTCATACTAAGGGCTACATTGCCTAATTTGTCTCATTATCGCATGAGCCCAGCTGAATATAAAATTCTTCATGAACAAATAACCAAATTATTGGACAAAGGCTATATTCAACCTAGCTTAAGTCCTTATGTGGTGCCCACCCTCCTCACCCCAAAAAAGGATGGGTCGTGGCGGATGTGTGTTGATAGTCGAGCTATCAACACAATAACCATTAAGTATCATTTCCATATCCCTCGTATTAATGACTTATTTGACCAACTAGGAGGAGCATTCATCTTCTCTAAAATAGACTTGCGTAGCAGATATCATCAAATACACATCAGACTAGGAGATGAACGGAAGACAACCCTCAAAACAAATGAAGGACTGTTCGAGTGGCTAGTCATGCCCTTCAGGTTATCCAATGCCTCGAGCACTTTCATGAGGTTAATGCATCAGGTTTTTCTCCCTTTTCTTAATAAATTTGTGGTTATATATTTTGATGATATTATGATTTATAGTAATTCTAGGGAAGACCATTTACATCACCTTCAACTTCTATTTACTACACTTAGTAATAACAAATTAGCGATAAACTTGAAAAAAATGTATGTTTCTTGTTTCTGAAATGTCATTCCTAGGATTCATTATTAGTGGGAAGGGCATTCAAATGGACCCTAAGAAAATAAAAGCTATAATGACTGGCCTCAACCTAAAACAGTAAGGGATATTCAATGTTTTTTTGGCATTGCATCCTTCTATAGGAAATTCATCCGAAATTTTAGCTCCCTAGTGGCCCCCTTAACCAACTGTCTCAAAAAAGGAAAATTTTCTTGGGGTATTGACCAAACAAACAACTTTGAAACTATACAAAAAAAACTTAGCGAAAGTCATGTTCTTAATTTACCCGATTTCACCTAGTCATTTGAAGTTTCAGTAGATGCTTCTGGAGTAGGTATACGGGCTGTTTTATTTCAGAACAATCACCCCATCGAATACTTTAGTGAAAAACTAAGCCCTTCACGACAAAATTGGAGCAGCTACGAACAAAAACTCTACGCTTTGGTTCGTGTTCTTAAGCAATGGGAGCATTATCTTTTAAGCAAAGAATTCATACTCTTTACTGATCATTTTTCCCTTAAATTCCTTAATACTCAAAAAATCGTAAGCCGAATGCATGCAAGATGGTTGTCTTTTCTTCAAAGATTTGACTTTGTTATAAAACATAGAACGAGGATTACTAATAAGCCAGCCGACACCCTTAGTAGAAAGGGAAACTTACTAACAATCCTACAAGGAGAAATAATAGCCTTCACCACTTTACCCGAGTCATACACCACAGATATAGACTTTAAAGAAATTTGGCATAACTGCTCTACGAACAATAACTCTAAAGACTTTCACGTTTTAGAAGGATAATTATTCAAAGGTAATCAATTATGTATACCCCATGCATCTCTACGGACAACACTTATTCAAGACCTACATTCAAGTGGGTATTCAAGTGGGTTAGCAGGCCACTTTGGTTGGGATAAAATCTTAAACTTAGTAGCTAATAGTTTTTTTTTTTTTTTTGCTACAAATAAGAAAAGATGTCTTCAGCTACATAGCCAAATGTTTTGTATGCCAAACAAATAAACGAACAACCCAAAACACAGGACTCTACACTCCTTTACCTATACCTCAATCAATTTGGGAAGACCTATCCATGGATTTTATCTTAGGATTACCCAAAACACAACGAGGATTCGATTCAGTCTTGGTTGTTGTCGATCGTTTCAGCAAAATGGCACATTTTTAAGCTTGTAAGAAAACATCAAATGATGTTTATGTGGGTAATCTTTTTTTTTCAGGAAGTGGTTCGACTTCACGACATTCCTAAAATAATAGTTTCAGATCATGATGTCAAATTTCTTAGCCATTTCTGGTGAACTCTGTGGCGCAAATTTTATACATCCCTCAAATACAGCACCACAAGTCACCCACAAACGGACAAACAAACAAAAGTTACAAACAGAACTCTAGGAAACCTAATTTGATGCCTATCCCAGCGATCGTCCTAAACAATGGGACCTTGCCCTTGCATAAGCAGAATTCGCTTTCAATCATATGTAAAATAGATCCACGGGGAAGTCACCATTTGAAGTGGTTTATACTAAACTCCCTCGCCTAACTGTAGATGTTACTAACTTACCATCTTCTATTGATGTTAGTGTGGAAGTTGAACAAATGGCAAAAAGGATAACAAAATTGCATCAAGAAGTCCGTGATCATATCGAGACGGCAACTCCAAGTATAAGGCAGCAGCAGATACTAAAAGAAGACCAGTGAGCTTCCAAATTGGTGATCTAGTCATGATTTACTTGTGGAAGGGAAGACTACCTACGGGCAAATATAACAAACTTAACAAGAAGAAGATTGGTCCCTATCTATCCTAGAGAAGTGTGGTGACAACGCTTACAAGATTCAGCTTCCAACCGAATACAACATCAACCCAATTTTTAATGTAGCGGACATCTTCCCTTATCAAGCTCCAGATTCCTTCACTCTAGCTTCTTAAGAACTCGAGGGCGAGTTTGTTTTTTGGGAGGGGAAAATCTGATGTAGTCGTTAATAATATTTTAGTATTTCTAGTTTGTTGGTTGTTTAGTTGGGTTGTTTAACTGTTTGTTAGTTAGTTAGCCTGGTTAGTTAAAAGCTTTCCTAGGTCTTTTGCTTATAAATAGCAAGTCTTTCCCTTTGTAAGGATCATCTTATCTTCTTTAATAAAAATCCTCCCTTTGGAGTTACACCAATAGATGGTCGTCTCTCGTCTGTGGCTGTCTCTTCAAGAGATGACGATGTCCTACGTGTGATTTGGTCATCTCTTGCATGTGATTTGTTCATCTCTTGAAGAAACGACCAAGCTCCACTTCGATTTTTCTAGCATTATTTCTCGAATAAGTTTGAAATAATGTATTTTTTTTGTTTAATTTTAATTAATGCAGCATTATTTTAAAAATAAGTTTAAATAAAAACATTATTTAAAAAAAATCCAAAACTAATACACCTCTAATATATGCCTGCAATATATATGTGTTGATCTACCTTTGATTTACCTTTGATCTACCATATTGATATAACTATGATATATGTGTGCTAATATACCACTGATATATGTATGATATATACTTCTAATTTGATTATCTAATTTTGATATACCTACAATATGTATGTGCTTATCTATCTTTTTGATCTACCATATTGATATAACTATGATATTTGTGTGCTTATACACCATTGATATATTTCTGATACATACTTCTGATATGATTATCTGATTTTGATATACCTCTGATATACCTACAACATGTATGTCCTAATCTACCTTATTCATTTACCAATTATTTATTATTGACTTACCATTGGTTTACCATTGATTTATTATTGATTTACCTTATTGATATACTCATGAAATATTACTATTGATTGATGTATCATTGATTTATCACTAATATACCACTGATCTATCGCTCATATATCCATTAATTTTCTTTTATGTTCAAACGAGGATGCAGACAAGGAAAAAGAAAACAAAAATTAATGCAGACAAGGTTGATGTGACCATGTACGTCCAAAAAGACAATAAACCAACATAAAAAAATTGCCTTTACAAAAATAAAAAGTCAAGATATCGCTTATAAAAATATGACAATCACTGAGAAAAAGGGTTGACAATGATGAACGTAGTTTTTACTTAAAAGACAGATAGAATGAAAACTTTTATTTAATATAATGGTTTTTAGATTTTTATGTTTAGATTATAATATAATGACTTCTAGACTTAAAACTTGTAACTACTTCTAAATTTTTATTCATATTATAATACAGTTTCTTTTAGATCTTGAATGATATGATAATGAACTTGTTTATATGTAAAGCACTTTGTATTTAATATTTATGTTTGCCAATTTGTTGATAATATCTTATGTTCTCCCTCCCCCTATTAATTAAGATGTGAATGATTCGGTCATTTCTAATTCGGAATTCTCTCCCTATGCTTAACATGTTGTTGTTCTTCTATTGATATACACCTTATTCTGATAGGCCTATTATATACTTTTGATATACCTGCTATATGTATGTGTTGATTTACCATATTGATTTACATTTTATCTACCGTATTGATATAACTATAATTAGCTAATATATCGCTGATATATGTTTGATAATTTAAGATAACTCAAATATACCTGCAATATGTATGTCTCGATGAATGAGTAAAATTGGAATAATAAAAATTCGAAAATAAAAATTCAAATCTTTTGTTTGCAAAATTCAAAAGGTATTGACATTTTTGTAAATATGGATAAATTTTTTTTTCTACCTATTGCAAATTCCCAAATCTTTAAGTATGAGATTGAGCAACTAATTAATAAGAATGCGAATAGCGGTACAACTACTAAAGACATCGATTTTACGAATTTCTTTAACCTTAACATAGCCTAATTGGTTAAGGTATCTATATTTGACCAAAATGTTATAAGTTCGAATTCTCATCATGCATATTCTACTCAATAAACAAAAACTAAGGATATCAAAATTGTACGAATTTCTTGTTAACCAATTATTACTGCATTAGGTTTTTTGAAAATTTATTTTCGTTGGAATAATTCTTATATAATTTTAAGTATATAATATTTCAAAGTACATAAATATATATAGTATGTGCTTAATTTTAAATATTACATCACACATAAAAGACAAATATTTAAAATGATGTGAAGAAAGATGATACATTCGTCAATAAATATATCTCTTGAACTAATTTAAACATAGTTAAGCGGTCAATGTACTTATATCGAATTACACCCTTTTAAGAAAACAAAATTTAAAAAAAAAAATCTAATATTTGAGTTTTTTTTTCTCCTTTCTTTTTTATTTTTCCCCCTTTTTCAATTTTCATAGTTTTGAGTTTCTTTGTAAAGTTATCCTCATTTTTAATATCTTAAAGATCAAAGATGAAAGAATAAATATATTAGGCCATTATTTTGATTGATTTCCCAAATAAATATTGATTGATTACTCCCAGTCGAAGGTGGACTCTGTTCTCGTTCTTGGAAAGTTCAGCCATGGGATTCCGCCGTGGCTTCATCCTCTGTCTCTTGCTTTGTTCATCTGCGGCTTTCCAATCCGATGAGCTTCTCGTCGACGATGACGAGTTTGAAGGGACACAGCAGATTCAGTATACCGACGCCACGCGTACCCGATCCCCAGCTCCTCCAAGCCGTGCGACCTCGACTCGGAGGCGGTTTTCTGATCCCGATTCGGATTCTAAGGTCCAATTTCAGCTAGACCACGCATTTGGGGACTCTGATTTCGCCCCTGCTGGCTTATTTACTGCTCGTCTCAAGACTTCGAGCCATGGCGGTCAGGTGGGTCTGTTCGTTTGATCTTGTTTTCCTTTTTTTTTTTTTTTGAACTTTGAGAAACTTAGATGGTAATCTGAGTTGTTAGTTTTTGTAGATTTTGGAAGAATTTGCTCGTGTCTTGATTGGTGTACTGTTTCTTCTTGTTAAATTTACTGTTACAAAGATTTGCAATGAAAATGTGGAATGAGGGGGTGATGAAAGGAACTGTGCGTTAAATGATCAAAGAGATGCAATATAAGGCACATTCTCTCACACCTCAGAGAATTTGTCAAAAACTAGGCCCTATCACGTTTGTCTCCTTCATGGTGTATTATGGGTAATAGCCCTGTAGAGTGGTGAAACAATTAAAAACTTGTCCGGTGTTTTAGTGGTTCAGGATTTAGGGAACTTGGGATATGAGGTGCTTTTGAAAGATTTCGTTTCTGTTTTCAATCGGGATTGTTTTCTGTGGGATGCCTATCAGAATAGGACATCATGGCTTTGTGTTGTGTACTATTTTGTTAGCAAAATTAACTGGAAGAGCTAAGTTGAATATGTTAACTTGTTTCTGGGCAGAAATTTTTTTTTATGGTTAGTTTGTCAGTGGAAAGATATGTTATGAATTGTATATTTCCTGTTTTCAAGTGTTATCCTTTCTCATGTTCATGTTGTTTATGCTTCTAATGGTCTACAAGTTTGATGAATCATCTTTGTACCTTTTTTGGCATTTTTTTGGGATCCAATACACTTTCTTGTTCTGGATATCAATTGAAGTAATAAATTTAACTGTTCATTAAAAATCTCTCTTTTTATGTTATAGATCAGTAATTCAGTACTCTTTTTAAAACCTATGTACAACAATTCAGTAATTGTTGACGTTACTGTTACACTTATCCTAAGCATCCAAGATTACTTGCTATTATACATGCTCATTGCAACTGACATGCTCCATTCCCTGTGATAGTCGCTTACCAAGCTGCGGTTCTCGAGGAATGCTTTTACTGAAGAGGATCAGAAGAAATTTACAGTAATGACTGTCTTTTTCCTCGGCTATATCTTTTTGCTTATTGCTCGTAAATTCTCAAAATATAGATTGAGACTTATTTTAATTTTTTAACTATTATGATGATTATTATTATTATTTATTTTTGTAGACCTTGTTGCAAGAAGATGGTTTCTACAGCGTGAGATTGACAACAAATGTTTTGAAGTCAACAGGGGAGAGCTATGTTTACTCATCAGTGAAAGCAGTAAGTTGATTGCAGATTATTATTAATAATAGCTTATGATGGTGTCTATCCAAGGGTTTGATAAGGTAGTAAAAGCTCAGTCACAATCTAAGAGGTCTTGTCCATGAATTTCCTCGAAACAATTTTGTAGTGTTACAACTTAATATATCTTTACTCAATCTCTTATAAAAAATAAATAAATAAATAAAGAAGTTGTAGCATTACACCATAGTATCTACTTTTCAATCTAGAGGTAGAGGTTGGGGATGGGCATTAAAAGAATGATGTTGATCTATAACTTTTACTAAAGTAATACTAGCTTTGTAATTGATCCATCAAATGTACAAGTCTTGACGTTTCTCATGACTTATTACCTATATTCTGGTCTTTATCTTTTGATTTCATGTGCCTGTTTTTAGTGGAAGTTCTTATTTAACCCAAACTTCTCATTCTATAATTTCAGAGATGTCTTCCACGAGGAGAGTTGGATGAGCATTTTGTGATACACATGGTAAATGTCAACCTTTTATTACTACCAAACATGTCTTGTTCAAGTGTAGGTATTCTATTATTTCTATGTACAGTAATTATGATTATGTGTTGCTCCATTTTCTCTCTTTTTTTGTTAGGTGGTTTAATTCCTTACATTTGATGACCCACTTTTATGGTTTTGATTATAACTCTTCAGCCAAAATGGTAAAGCTTTTCAGCTTCAGCCATTTGATGTTAATTTAACTTCTAGAACATTCGAATGTTTCATGTCCTGAGGACTAACTTGAAATAGATCTCTTTAATTTTTTCTTTGAAGCAGATTTGAAACTTCGAAGGATTGACCAAGTGTATCGGTTTTATCCATTTTGAGATTATGATTAATTAAAAGTTGGCTTTCAAATATATTGACAAGATGGAATCTGGAATTTTAAAGAGGAAAAGAATAATGAATTATCTTGTTTCTTCCAACTTTTCACTCTTGATTGGGTTTATAAATTATTTGTTTTTGTAGCATATGTCTGAACTAGGCTAGTAGAGAGAAGTTGTACTCATTGGAGTGTGCATGGATCTTAGTATCTTATCACATTTGCAAATCAAAGATGACACGGTTCTCTTTCTTCCAATGGAGGACAAATGGATTTTTGCAACTTTAAACAACACTCTTGTATTAGCCATGGGTTTAGAAGTATATCTAGAAACGTAGTATGAATAAGTAACAAGGTTGTCTTGGTTGTTAAAGGGCAAACTATAAATATATCTTTGACACATAAAATTTGGTGGAATGAATTTTTGTTGAGCATAGTTTTGCCTGTATTATCTTATTTTCTTGAAGCTGTTCACTAATATATGGAACTATGTATACATGACAGTGGAAAAATAAATTAGAGCAATGACAATACTTTTAGTACTTCTGAACAGGTTTTGAGTAAAGATTTTCACTTCTAGTGTCTAAAACACTTTTTAAAGACATCATATTTTAAGGGTCCTGCAACTGAACCTTTTGTCTAAATACACTTCTAAAGACATCATCTTTGAAAGGTCCTGGTACTTATCTCATTGGATCCTAAAGCACATCTTCTGTCGTTTTCATTCCAGGATGGTGTTAATATTTTGGCTGTTAATTATGGAACCCCTGGTGCATGCCCTTTTCCCCGGCAACTGAAACTTGTAAGTATTGCTTCTCCTTTGTTTTGTTTCCTGGTGATAAATATAAGCATCTTACCAGATATGGCAAATCAAAGTGATGATTTGAATTTAACCATCATGGTGTGGCCTAGTGGTCAATAAGGGGCCATGTAAATAGCAAACAGCTTTGAGGGAATGGGTTCAAACCATGGTGGCCCGTGGCCACCTACCTAGGATTTAATATCTTACGAGTTACCTTGGCAACCAAACGTAGTAGGGTTTGGCGGTTGTCCCTTGAGATTAATCGAGGTGTGCACAAGCAGGCACAGACACTCGCTGATATATAAAAAAAAAAGTGATGATTTGAGTTTATAATTGCTGAACCAGAATGAGAGTTGCCAATTAATTTGAGCTTAGGAGATCCATTTCTCGTTTACGAATGTATCCCTTTCCACTACTTTTTCCTAGTGTAGAAAATAAAAAGATATGCACTTTATCTGCCCCTCCCCTCTCTCTATATCGTTTAATGCTCTATGTTTCTCAATGAAGGACAACGTTCTCCTCAGCTGCATGTATAACAACCCTACACTCGATGAGGGGCTAATTGGACAACTAGTAGGATTATTGCTAATAAGAATAATGTTTTCAATCATTAATGTTAACAATCCCACATCGAAAAGATAAGGGACCTAATAAATCATTATAATATACATGCTAACTCCGTGGATATTGATATGGTCTCAAGTGTCATAAAAAATGACAAGTCTAGAGATGCGACAAGGGGCATATCCTTTGGGTGAAGTGAG
>NW_019104550.1:687728-718534 GCF_001995035.1 Momordica charantia
GGTGGTTTTCTTCTTCTTCCTTCTCCTCTTCAAAGGAGAGTCTTCCCTCACTTCGCGCAGAGGCGACACGTCTAGCGCCTCGGACTAATTCCTCGAGCGCTTTTCTCTGGAGTGTTCCCAGCAGAGTCCAACTCGATCACCGGAGTTGGAACTTCAGAAGATAGCCCAGCCTTGTCTTGAACCGCAGGCTGAGCCACAGCAGGAGTCTCTGGCTCCGTGCTTTGAACAGTCTTAAGGGCGTGAGCACGACCCTTAGACTTGCGCTTCACACTGCTAATGAACCCGCACACCAGAAATTCAGGGAACGTAAGGTTTGACCTAAAGTCCCGGAACTATTTATAGCTAATTGGAAAAATCTTTGCGCTGTACACGTGTATTGAACGAGCGGTTGGGATCATCTCGAGATTCGTAACGACGGAATACTTGAGTATTCCGACAGCCTGGCAGATCGAAACGTCTTCCACAACGGTTACATTCTTTCTATGAATTAGAGGTCGCCACGTGTCCAAAATTGAGTCGGATAAACTTCTCTGTCAAGTCGAGATCGGACCTGACATAGAGGGGGCCAATGTTTGGGGGTAAAAATACTTGAGACACGTGGAGGATGCTGATTGGTGTTTAAGGAATAAGGTATAACCAGGTCCACCTCGAACCTACCGAGGAGACTGGGTTCACCCATCGTGGGGGCTAAGTATAAAAAGCCCCGGTCTGACCTGGACGGGTTCGATCTGTTCAAACCCGACATGTTCGACATGAAAAAGGACAAAAGTAACCGCCGGTCGTGAGTACTGTCGGACCCACCACCTATAAATAGAGGGCTTCATTTCACGCTCAGGTGTCGAATCTCACCTCGAGCTAAATATTGAATCCGACCTATACTAACTTGAGCGTCGAAGTGTTTACCCTCCTGTGCAGGTTCGCTCTTAAGGTTAGGTCGAGCCGGGGACCGGGTTCGAGCTTGATTCGTTAAATAGTGTGGTGCAATTCTTTGCGCAAACAAGTAAAATAGATCATTCTGATGCCACGAGCTGGGCTGATTGGTCATTGTCAAGTTGGCTTTTATCCTCCCATGGGGGATTTTGCAATCTTCCCAAAAATGTATTTTTCAATGATGCATTATTTAAAAATAATTCTAAATTAAAATGATGGGAAACTGGAAATCAAGCTCTCTCTCTTTTTAATATGTGGATAGCAAGTTGCCTCCACAGATAAGATGGAATAGATTTTTGTTGCTTTCATACCCTTTTTCAAGTTTTTTTTTTAAGTATAATATGTTGTGGGGCGGATGTTCGAACTCACAGCCTCTTGATTTGAGATATGTGTAATTACCATTGAGCTATACTCATTTTGATACCTTTCATGCTTGAATATACTCCGGATTGTTCACGGGTTAGGTTGAATCGGGTTAGGAGGGGTTTTGGGACCAACCCAAATTTTCGGGTTGGCCATATATAGGAACTGTCGGGTTTGAATTGGATTGTTAACCCAACCCAATATTTTCAGGTTGGGTCGGGTTAGGTTGTCGGTTTGTGTTTTTTTTCTTTTTATTATCACAGCGGCGACGAGGAGTTATGATTAAAACTTAATTGACGGTTGAAATTAAGATACAAAATGGAAGAAGATAATATGAAAACGTTAAATGAATGATAGGATTAACACTAAATGGATGGATGACATTGAAGATAAATATATTATTATATATATAATTAAGAAAAATACACATATATGCATAAATTCAGGTTGGGTTGGCTTAACCCGATTTTTTAAAGGTTGAACCCGATACCCAAACTAATGGTATATTTAAAGGGTTCGATTGGGTTCGTCGGGTTGTCGGATTTTTTTAACACTCCTAAATATACTTGTGCGTTTTATTCCAAAAATTTATAAAGTTTAAAAAATAAAAATAAAATACTCAAATATGAAATAAAATACTTCGAGAAAAGCCAAACTAATGCTATATTTAAAAAAAGTTTGACATTTTAAATAATACAAAATAAATATACTACGAACTATCGAGAGTTGACAATAAAAATAATCTTTAGAATAAATATTACACATATATATGTGGAGGTCCAAACTTTTAACTTTAATAAAAAATTGCTAATGTTTTAAGTATTGAGTTGCCAAATGAGCATATCTCAAATGGTTAAGGTATCTATCTCTGATTAGAAGGTCATAAATTTGAACTCCACCCCACAATATTGTACTAAAAAAAGTTTTGAGTTAATTTCGAGTGGTTAATAAAACAAATAAATTAAAAGTTAAAAAAATTGCATCCCAAACAATATTGGCAACTTGTTTAGCTCAACAGTTGTGAACAATTTTTAAAATCTTTGAAAAGAGATTTTATTAAAAATTAATAATAATAATAAAATGTCACATCGTTCCTCTATTATTTAATTTCGACCACACTGTTGAAGAGGTTGTTTGAAATTTTTTGAAACATTAAATATAAAATTAAAAGTGGAAAGATATTGAAAATTAAAGGATATCTTTAGACATTAATTTTAAAATAAACTCATTCTAGTTTTTGTTGGATTAAATATCATTTTAATTCTTGGAGTTCCAATTATGTTTCCACTCAATATGAACTTATTAGAAAAGAGAAAAATAAAAAGAAAAATCCACATGAATTCTTGTACATTTTCCATAGAGAATTAGAAAATGCTCCATTCGAGTCCATCATTATTTTGTTTGACATCTAAAAATGATGCAATATTTTAAAATTAGTTTTAATACTAATATGGTAAAGGATAATAATTTCGTAACGTTTTAGAAGTGATACGACATCAATGTATAAAAATGATGGGACAATTCTCCATGTCGTCCCTTTCTCACCATCAATGTCAATCGTTGTTGCCTTTGCCATTACATGCCCACCACTATTATGCCTTCTCCTATTCTTATCCCATTCTCTTTCCTTAGCCTTTTCGCTAATTGCTCCTCTAGCTCATATCGTGCCATATTATCTTTAAAATATCGTAAAGTTATTATTTTTCTCTATGCAATATTAAATTTGTTGGGAAAAATCGAGGAATTCCATGTGGGTCTCGGGTCCCCAAGCTGCGGAGATCGATAACCCAACTTGGCCACAGTAACAACAGAAGGGACCTTCGACTTGATGAGCCCGAGCTCCAAGAAAGGAGCACTCCCTCACCCATATATTCAAGGAGTAATTTAAGTGGATTCCATAACTGCTACGATTGCACTGCGATCCCCGCAGTGATTCTCGTAATGGAGATCTCCATCCAAACCTCTATAAACACATTCTTATTTTACCCAAATAGGTAAGCAATTCTCTTTAAAACCAACCTAGATATTCAAACTGACTTGAGCGCTGAGGTGCCGTTTCTTTGCTAGTAGGTCTCCTTGCTAAACTTGTCTCATTCAGCTCGCTCGAATCTTAGCTTACAAATTTCTTGCCAAAACAAAATTCAATAATGAAAAAAAGACACTATATCATTTTTTTATTAAAGTGCTTGACGAAAAACTTTATGATGAATTTTTTAAATGGAGCATTTTTTAAAATCAAACACAAATATAAGTGTTGTCTAAGATGAAATTTAAGACCGAAAAGAAATCAGCTTAAATGGTATATATATATATAGAGGGAAAAAAATTATATTAAAACATAAGTAATAAATTAAAATTTTTTTGAACAATACAGATGATTTATGTAGGACTTTGGACAAGGTGATAAGTTGACGTCAAATCCGAGGTGAATGCTAGCCAATCGAGCTGTTGACCTGCCGATAGAACATTGTACTTGTGTGATACTTGTCTACGTAAACTTTGAAGTATAAGTTAGTTCTTAGTCTGAATTGGTGTGGTCGAGCTTAGAAACGATTGTGTTCCTTTGTAAGAAATGGATCCTACATTTTAGAAGGAAATTTTGGGAAGCGTTACTCCCTTTAAAACCGACCTAGATATTCAAACTGACATGAGCGCTACAGCGCCGTTTCTTTATTGGTAGGTCTCCTTGCTAAACTTTTCTCGTTCATCTCGCTCAATTAAGCTCGTTCGGATCCTAGCCTGCAAACTTCTTGCAAAAACAAATTTCAATAATGAAAGAAAACTATATCATCTTTATATTAAAGTGGTTTACGAAAAACTAATGTGATGGATTTTTTAAATGGAACATTTTCTAAAATCAAAACACAATATGAGTGTTGTGTAGATGAAATTTAGGATCCAAAACAAACCAAGCTTAAATGTTATATATATATATATATATGTTTTAACATTTTTGAATTTAATCTCCCATCAATAGTAATTATTAAAATCGATTAATAATAGATTTATGTGACATAATATTTACTGAATTGGCAGAAATTTAGAGGAGGAAGAAAAACAAAAAATATTAAAACATAAGTGATAAATTAATTTTTTTTGAATACTATATATGGTTGATGTAGGACTTTGATTAGGTGATCTCAAATCCGAGGTGAATGCTAGTCAAATCGAGCTGTTGACCTGTTGATAAAACATTGCACCTATGTGGTGCTTGACTATATAGACTTCGAAGTATAAGTTTGGCCGAGCTTAGAAACGAGTGTGTTCCTTCGTAAAAATGGATCCTATATTTTAGAGGGAAATTTTGGGAAGCGTTACTTCCCTTCATACCTAATAGTCAGCATATTTTACGCAAATGATATATGTCCATCCAAGTCGATGGCAAGCTCGACTTTTACTTGGTAGTGAATTTAGCATAGTCTCATACACGTATTTATAGAAAATAGGGCCACATGACCTACTCTAATTTCACCCCTAACAAAAGACTCAATGGAAAACCACCGATCTGACTAAAGTTTAAAAGTAAAACACACCATTAGCAAAAAAAATAAAAAGATAAAACACACAAAATAAATGTGCGAGGAAGGACAAATTTATTAAAATGCCCTTTCTGGGCAGGCATGCGACGTGGCTGTGCGGTTTCCTTTTAACTCTCTCTCTCACTCTCTTATTCTCTCCCTCTTCCGAAACCAGTAATCCATCCGCCATGGCCGCCGCCGTAGCCTCCTCCCCAGCTCCCGTAAAACCTCACAACCCTTGCTGTTCATCAGTTAACTTCAGAAGTGCGTTCTCCAAAAGTTTGATCACTAACAACTTCCAGAAAGTGAAGAAATGGAACCGTTTCCATCTCCAAAGGCTGCAGCTCTCTTCTGCTGCTGTTAATGATAATGCAGTGACTGTAACCGAATCCCCCCGTTCTGCCATTCGTTCTACGTAAGTGCTTGAAAAATCCTGGTTCATTCTCTTTCAATTTCTGTACTTCTTGTTTTTGCTTTTCGTTAATGTCTTGTTMCATTGTTTATTTCCAGTTAACCATTTATTGTAACAGTTATTGTGCGTTTCATAGCTTCACGGTTTGTTTTGATTTTGATGTCTTTTTTTATTTGATTTGATTTTTATTTTTCGTTGGTTGTTCATAAAAATCTAGTAAAGTTATCCTTGAACTCTCAATTTCATCAATTTACATTATGAACTTGAATGCACGTTGCAATTTTGGACGCCAAGYATGGACATTTCAATTTTTTTTTAACTCTTTTTGAACTTGAATGCATCTTTATTTTCTCTAACCTGCATCCAACTTGAATGCATGTTGCAACTCGTTTTCATCTRACTCTTTTTAAAGTTCAATTATAAATTTAGTTTCTAACCTTTGATAGCGGTTTTTATTTAGTTCCTAAATTTTAAAAGGTTTCAATTACTTATATGAACTTTAATTTCTAATAAATTGTTGCTATTAGTGCTGATACTTGAACGTTGATGTGCATGCTGATTGAATTCGACAAGATGTGATAATGAGTGGTGGGATGAAGTAGGCTAACTAGATAAAATAAGAGGCGAAAAGATTTGTTTTGAAATGGACTTCGCCCATTTGCCACATAAAGATTTTTTTGGCCGTCCGCTCTTATTTTATGTAGTTGGCCTCTTCACATGTGTCATGTCATGCCAAATTATCGCTTGTTAATCAAATTCGCATGCCACGTCAACATCTAAGTAACACTGTTAATAACATTTAAATTAAAATCGATAGTTCAAGAACATAATTGAAACTTCTTAAACTTCATTAAGTAGATACAACTATCACTGATTTAAGTAGATACAACTATCAAATATCAAGGACTAAAATTTTAATTTAATATTCTTTTAATTTCCTTGTTGAAAAAATCTAACTTATTCCTTTTATTTTCTGGGTTATTACATATTTTTAAGTGCCAAAAGGGGTTGTTTTCCTCAATTATTGTATTTTCTAAAATTCTGATCGTGCATGTTACACCGTTCAAGGTGACTTATTGTATTCGTTGTTGCTTTCAGGGTGAAGCGACATACTATATCTGTGTTTGTCGGTGATGAAAGTGGAATAATAAACCGAATTGCGGGTGTCTTTGCTAGGAGAGGTTACAACATTGAGTCCCTTGCTGTTGGATTGAATAAGGATAAGGCTCTCTTTACCATTGTTGTTAGTGGAACAGAAAATGTCTTGAGACAAGTTGTGGAGCAGCTAAACAAACTTGTCAATGTTATCAAGGTTTGGTTCATCCTTTAGCTATTTTTCTTTATTTTGGGAAGATGTATGGGTAGATGGAAAATCTTTTGGTGTACAATTGCCTTGGGTTGCTGTCAACAAAGGGTATTTGTGTGTAATAGTTGGCATAGCAGTTGTTGGCCTGGAAGATCATTACTAGAAGAAATTTGAGGAGGTTGGAATAGGGGAGTTTGGAAGCTCGATACTTCAGGCTATTTTTTCAGTTTATTTGTTGGTAAAAGCTCTCACAATTATTCTCCAAGAATCTCGAAAGCTTCATCCAAAAKCTCAAAGAAGGTTAATAGCTTAGTATGGATTTTACAAAATGATGGCTTGAATACAGCAGAGAGAACTTTAAAAATAACAGCCTACAATGACCCTACAATCATCTTTGTTCGTATTATGTGCGAAGACAAATGAAGACCAAAATCATGTTTTTCTCCATTGTGTGTTTGCCCACCGTTGGTAGTTTCTGTTTCAAAACTCCAGTATTTATTGGTAATGGACAATCATGCTAAGGACGGGGTACTTCAACTTCTTTCTGGTATCAAATTCAAAAGCTAGGTAGAGTTGATACGGGTAAAACATGGTTAAAGCAATTATCTCATAAATGTGGTTGGAAAGAAACCATGAGATATTTGAAGACAAATGCTGCTCTAAGTGGTGTCAAAGAATGGACGTAACTAAATATAAAGCCTCTTATTGGTGTTTGTTTATCTTCTTTATTTAGCAGCTACTCTTTTTAGGATATCACAATCAATTGAGGTTCTCTCTTGTAAAGTTGTAGTGTATTTTTTTCGGTTTTATACTCCTAGTTGGAGTTTAATTTCTTTTTATCGATGTTAAGTTCTCAATTATCTATACGAAAAGTTTGTTTCATTAACAAATAAGGAAGTGAGAATTCTACTCTTTTTAACTGGCTAYTTGCTGCCAAGAGAAGCAGATCCTTCATTTACAAATTGACATATCTGATCAAGGGGTTAGTAGATAGAAAATAATGTAGCTAACAAGTAGTTAACTTTACTTAAGTTAGTTGTTAAAAGGAAACCTTTTTCATGTGTGCACTGCTAAACAACTACTATTGCACCATTCTACCCCTATTTCTGGGTTTGGTAGTCAAAGACTTTGGTGCAACTGATCACCTAAACCCATCCTAGACACCTCCGGAAATCAATCAACTACTTACAAAATTTCCAACCCACCTACAACCCCAAGATTCCTTACCTCCACTTCGAGATATCCGACACCATATTGACTTTATTCYAGGGACTACATTACCCAATCTCCCTCACTATTGYATGAGCCCTGCAGAATACAAAATCCTACATGACCAAATTKAGGACCTCCTAACAAAAGGCCATATACAACCTAGCCTTAGCCCATGTGCGGTACCCGCTCTCCTCACACCTAAAAAAGACAGATCTTGGCGATCAACAAGATTACTGTTAAGTGTCGGTTCCCTATTCCTCGAAAAAACGACCTCCTAGACTAATTGGGAGGCCCACAATTCTTTTCTAAGGTAGACCTCCGTAGCGGATACCACCAAATACGCATCCGTCCAAGGGACGAATGGAAAACAGCCTTCAAAATCAATGAAGGGTYGTTCGAGTGGCTGGTCATGCCTTTCGGCTTATCAAATGCACCAAGTACCTTCACGAGACTTATGCACCAGGTTCTTCTTCCTTACTTGCATAAATTTAWTGTTGTGTATTTTGATGACATATTAGTATATAGTAAAGCTCGAAATGATCACCTAGCACACTAAACTCGAAATGATCACCTAGCACACTTAGAAACTTTATTTGCAGCTCTACACACTAGCAAACTGGTCCTAAATCTCAAAAAAATGTCTCTTTTTGGTTTTGGAGAATCGGAGATATCATTTTTGGGATTTATAATCAGTAACCAAGGGCTGAAAATGGATCCGCAAAAAATAAAAGACATTTCTGATTGGCTCGAACCACAATCTAGAAATTCAATGCTTCCTCGAAATAGCATCCTTTTACAGAAAATTCATTCGAAACTTTAGCACCATAGCTGGCCCCCTCACTGACGGTCTAAAAAAGGGCAGTTTCCAATGGGGCAAGGATCAAACCAATAGCTTCCTTACACTAAAAAACAAACTAACTGAGAGCCCGGTTTTCAAACTTTTGGATTTTACCCAACCCTTTGAAGTCGTAGTTGATGCCTCTAGGGTTGGTATTGGAGCAGATCTATCTCAACACCAGCATCCCATTGAATACTTTAGCGAGAAATTAAGTACATCCCAACAGAATTGGAGCACCTATGAACAAGAGCTTTATGCCCTTGTTCGAGCTCTAAAACAGTGGGAGCACTATTTACTAAGCCAAGAATTCATCTTATTTATWGACCATTTCTCCCTTAGGTTCCTTTACACACAAAAATCAGTGAGCAGAATGCATGCTCGATGGCTTTCTTTTTTACAAAGATTCGACTTTGTGATCAAACATAAGAATGACACTAGACCAAGAATAAAGTTGCGRTAATCTTCCTCATGGCTCCCTCCTCTCTCCTCCCTTCCCTCGCCTCTCAACCGTTCCTCCCCTCCATCATCTCTCTGTTCTCTCTCTCTCTGATGACAGCCTTTTCCTGTAGTGCCACTTCTGTAGTCCTCCATCATGACGTCGAAGACCGCTGCAAAGATAGAAAATAAGGTCTTCACGTGTACTTTTGACCTTGAAAAAAGAGGCCGCTTTCTGAGAATTATAGAATCACACCTGAAAAAGAACTTTTGTCCTCCCCGTAGAAGAAGTAGTAGCAGTTTGGCTTATTGATGGCATTGAGGAGTTGCTTCTGGTGCCCAACACACAAAAGTTCTTTAGGAAAACGGACTGCATGGATGATTTCATTTGGATGTAGAAAGCAACGAACAAAAGAGGGAGCTTCTTGGAGATAACCTAAGTTCAAGGAGGAGGCAGCAAAATAAACTTAGTCGTTCCCTCTGGGAAAGGTCGAAAGGATGGGAGGCTTTCAAACAGCTGCTTCTAGACTTCATGAATGGAAAATCCCAGAAATCCCCCGAGGTCCAGACGCCAAGAAAATTCCGATCATTTGCAGAAGCTGTGAAGGGGTCCTCTAAGTATCACGAGGCCTTTAGTGAGAACGTCCCTCTAGAACCTAGAGAAGTGAGAGCTCTTGATTGGAAGAGAATAGTTGTGGTGACAAGAAGAGACTTTCATGACGACTGGGGGAGAATACTTGAGTTTATAAAGAAACAGATAGAAGAGTCCTTCATTATAAATGCTTTCCAACCTAGCCCTCCTTAAGTGYACTTCTGAAGAATCGGCGAGATTGTTTGCTAGCAATAAAGGCTGGGTCACTTTCGGCCCCAGGACTTTAAAAGTTGAACTCTGGAATCCGCTAATCCACGGACGTTTTACTGTTGTTCCTTCTTATGGTGGGTGGATCAAGTTTAGGAACATCCCCCTTCATCTTTGGAGCTTGGCTACCTTTCAAGCAATTGGGAACTGTTTTGGAGGCTTTTTAGACTATGCAGATGCTAACTCTTCCCTCATTGAATGCACAGAAGTTGCCATTAAAGTGAAGGGGAACTATTGTGGTTTCATCCTAGCGGAAGTGAAGATTGTTGATCTGGACCAGACTTTTGTTGCCCATGTTAGCACTTTTCAGGACAGCTCGTTGCTCGTCGGAAAGCGAGTGACGGTCCACGGCAGATTCTCGTCGGAAGCAGCAGAATCTTTTTACAAAGGAAAGGAAGGTGCAGCTTTGAACCCAGTGGATATTTGGAGGGTGCAAGATGGCTTTTTTTATCCACCGGTTAATGTTTCTCACCCCTTTCTCTTCCCAATCTGTAGGAGGTGACAGTACAGGCGATGTTACTCCCCCTACTCTTTCATGCTTTGGTGAAAAAAGTACTRCCTTGGTGGACCCCACTACTAAGTTGACTGCCCGAGGTACTGTTTTAGAGGAAATTCAAGAAAATGAAAGGCCCAATCAAACGCAAATGTGTGGTACTTTTATGGGTCAAGATAAGAAAGGGAAGTYTGTCTCTTTCTCCAAAAACAACCCGTTGAGACTTTTTTAAAATAAAGGTAAAGTGTGTTCCACGACAAACGAAGACTCCACAAAAGCCATCTCTTTGAACAAAAATGGGAAASGTAAGGAGAAAGAGTTTGAGATGTTGTCTGACATTTCTTTCTCTAGCTTTGATAGTGAAACCCAAAGNGAGTCTGGCCACCTTTCAAGCAATTGGGAACTGTTTTGGAGGCTTTTTAGACTATGCAGATGCTAACTCTTCCCTCATTGAATGCACAGAAGTTGTCATTAAAGTGAAGGGGAACTATTGTGGTTTCATCCCAGCGGAAGTGAAGATTGTCAATCTGGACCAGACTTTTGTTGCCCATGTTAGCACTTTTCAGGACAGCTCGTTGCTCGTCGGAAAGCAAGTAACGGTCCACAGCAGCTTCCAGCAGCGGAATCTTTTTACAAAGGAAAGGAAGGTGCAGCTTTGAACCCAGTGGATATTTGGAGGGTGCAAGATGGTTTTTTTTATCCAACGGTTAATGTTTTTCACCCCCTTTCTCTTCCCAATGCTTCTGATTTTTTGTCTGTAGGAGGTGACAGTACAGGCGATGCTACTCCCCCTACTCTTTCATGCTTTGGTGAAAAAAGTGCTGCCCTGGTGGACCCCACTACTAAGTTGACTGCCCGAGATACTGTTTTAGAGGGAATTCCAAAAAAGGAAAGACCCAATCAAATGCAAATGCGTGGTACTTTTATGGGTCAAGATAAGAAAGGGAAGTCTGTCTCTTTCTCCAAAAACAACCAGCTGAGACTTTTTAAAAAAAAGGTAAAGTGTGTTCCACGACAAACGAAAACTCCACAAAGGCCATCTCTTTGAACAAAAATGGGAAAGGTAAGGAGAAAGAGTTTGAGATGTTGTCTGACATTTCTTTCTCTAGCTTTGATAGTGAAACCCAAAGCCTTGTTTTGGGGTCGGTTGGAAACAACACGAGAACCACGATTCAGCAAATGTACCCTCCCTCAGAATATTATCATATTTTCCAGGACGTAGAAACGGGTCAAACCTCTTTGGATAATGGTGGTTTGGTAGAAATGGTGCTGGAACACCAGGGAGAACAAAATCAGTGTGTGGAGCATGACTCGGATGAAGAAGTGGAAGAGAAAAATTTCCCTTTCACTAGAAAAATGGTTCTCTACTTGCAAAAGCACAATTTGTGCATTAGAGCTATCCCTTCTAAAGCTGGGAGTGCTGCTAAGAAAAAAGAAGCTAGGGAACTCTGTAATCTTCTTAGATCATGGGAAAAGGAAGTGGAACACGAAAACAGTAGATTAATTGAGGGCCAGAGGGTTACTCCATGAAGATTATCTCGTGGAATGTTAGAGGGATTGGCGCCCCCTCCAAAAGAGTGCTGATTAAAGACTGCCTTTGTAAGGCTGACCCTGATATTGTTTTGTTGCAAGAAACCAAACTTGATTCAATTGATAGAAAGATTATTAAATCTACTTGGAGTTCTAGACGCATTGGCTGGATTTCTTTAGATGCAGTGGGTTCCTCTAGCGGTATCCTAGTCATGTGGAATGAAGATAGTATTTCCTTAGAAGACTCTGTCTTGGGTAGCTTCTCAATCTCGGTGATAATTAAATACAATGATGGTTTTCAAGGTTGGGTGTCTGGTGTTTACGATCCGTCTTCAACCACGGGCAGAGATTCTTTTTGGCAGGAGATGAGGGATTTAGCTTGTCTTTGCGATGATGAATGGTGCGTAAGAGGGGATTTTAATGTGATTAGGAGTCCTCTAGAGAAATCGAGAGGGGGAAGGTTAACCAGAAGTATGAGAGACTTTAATGATTTTGTGGAAGAAAGTAACTTGGAAGAAGCTCCTTTGAAAAATGGCCCTTTCACTTGGTCAGATCTCAGAAACAACCCTATTGCTACCAGAATTGATAGATTTTTCTTGTCTCATAAATGGATTCAGCACTTTAAAGAGATTACTTTGTACAGACAACCGAAAACTACCTCAGATCACTTCCCCTTGCAATTAAATCTGGGTATTCAGAAATGGGGTCCTTCCCCTTTCCGCTTTGAAAATATGTGGTTAGATCACCCTAACTTCCTTGAGAAAGTTGAGACATGGTGGAACTCTTTGCCCTCTAACGGTTTTCTAGGTTTCGCTTTTATGGAAAAGTTGAAAGGTTTGAAGCCTTTGCTAATCTAGTGGAACAAGGATGAGTTTGGAAATGTGGCTATTTCAAAGAAAAGTATTATAGACAAATCGAGGAGATAGATAAGGAAGAAGAGAGGGGGTTGTTACCTACTGCTCGGTTCTCCCTCAGAACTTCCCTTAAAGTTGATTTGCTGGAGATTACTTTGAAGGAGCAACAAATGTAGGCTCAAAAAAGCAAACTTCAGTGGCTTAAGGACGAAGATGAAAACTCCCATTTCTTTCATAAATGGGTCTCGGCCAAGAGGAATAAAGTAGCTATCCGATCTCTTGTTAATGATCAAGGTACGATTCTATCTTCTGATAGTGAAATTGAAGGGGAAATCTTAGATTACTTCGCCAAGCTTTACACTAGGGCAGAAGGGACGAGGCTTATATTTGAAAATTTGGATTGGTCTCCTTTGAATTTACAGTGGCAAGAGTGGATTGAATCCCCCTTCACAAAAGATGAAGTTCATAGGGCAGTTAAAAGTTTGAGAAATTTAAAGTCGCCGGGTCCGGATGGTATGACAGCTGAGTTCTATAAAAAAGCTTGGAACATCTTGAAGGGCGACATCCTTAGGGTGTTCCAAGAGTTTTTTAAGAATGGAATCGNTTGGAAGAAGCTCCTTTGAAAAATGGCCCTTTCACTTGGTCAGATCTCAGAAACAACCCTATTGCTACCAGAATTGATAGATTTTTCTTGTCTCAGAAATGGATTCAGCACTTTAAAGATATTACTTTGTTCAGACAACCGAGAACTACCTCAGATCACTTCCCCCTACAATTAAATCTGGGTATTCAGAAATGGGGTCCTTCCCCTTTCCGCTTTGAAAATATGTGGTTAGATCACCCTAACTTCCTCGAGAAAGTTGAGACATGGTGGAACTCTTTGCCCTCTAACAGTTTTCCAGGTTTCGCTTTTATGGAAAAGTTGAAAGGTTTGAAGCCTTTGCTAATCCAGCTAATCCAGTGGAACAAGGATGAGTTTGGAAATGTGGCTATTTCAAAGAAAAGTATTATAGACAAAATCGATGAGATAGATAAGGAAGAAGAGAGGGGGTTGTTACCTACTGCTCGGTTCTCCCTTGGAACTTCCCTTAAAGTTGATTTGCTGGAGATTACTTYGAAGRAGCAACAGACGTGGGMTAAAAAAAGCAAACTTCAGTGGCTTAAGGACGGAGATGAAAACTCCCATTTCTTTCATAAATGGGTCTCGGCCAAGAGGAATAAAGCAGCTATCTGGTCTTTTGTTAATGATCAAGGTACGATTCTATCTTCTGATAGTGAAATTGAAGGGGAAATCTTAGATTACTTCATCAAGCTTTACACTAGGGCATATGGGACGAGGCTTATATTTGAAAATTTGGAATGGTCTCCTTTGAATTTACAGTGGCAAGAGTGGATTGAATCCCCCTTCACGGAAGATGAAGTTCACAGGGCAGTTAAAAGTTTGGAAAGTTTAAAGTCGCCGGGTCCGGATGGTATGACAACTGAGTTCTATAAAAAAGCTTGGAACATCTTGAAGGGCGACATCCTTAGGGTGTTCCAAGAGTTTTTTATGAATGGAATCGTGAACCTTCGAACGAATGAGACTTATGTGTGTCTAATCCCGAAGAAAGTAGAAGCAAATGAAGTTAGTGACTATAGGCCTATAAGCTTAGTATCTTCTCTTTATAAAATCATTGCTAAGGTGTGGGCGGATAGACTCAAAATAGTCCTTCCTCTCATCATCGCAGACGAACAAGCTGMTTTTGTGGAAGGCAGATCTTGGATGCTATTTTAGTGGCTGCATAGACTGATGGTGACTGGAAGTCCACAAGAAAGCCAGGGTTCTTGTTAAAGCTAGACTATGAGAAAGCTTACGACAAGGTGGATTGGGATTATATTGATGCGRTGTTGGAAAAAAAGGGTTTCGATCAACGGTGGAGAATGTGGAGAAGGGGTTGCTTGTCCTCGACAAACTTCTCAATTATCGTCAAGGGAAAACGAAGAGGCAAAATTAAGGCCACAAGAGGTTTACGGCAAGGAGACCCTATTTCTCCTTTCCTTTTCACTCTCGTGGGAGACTCTTTCAGTCGGCTTGTGCACTTTTSTTGGGAGAAGAGAATGATCAAAGGCTTTGAGGTGGGAGGAAAAATGGTGATGATATCCCACTTGCAATATGCTGATGATACACTTTTGTTTTGTCCTGATGAGAAAGGTCTTTTGTTCAAATGGTGGATTGTAGTTAATTGGTTCCTTAGGGCTTCGGGTCTCTCTTTAAACCTAAATAAGACCTCCCTGATTGGCTTAAACATCAATGACGATAGGCTGAATAAAAAGCCCTAAGCTTGGGTTGTAGAGTGGAAGATTTTCCTTTCTCTTATCTGGGTCTCCCTCTTGGGGGAAACTTCAAAGCCATAGGTCTGTGGCAGCCTCTGTTGGAAAAATTGAAGCAAAAACTTGATAAATGGCACAAGCTAGTCCTTTCAAAAGGAGGAAGGTTGACGCTAGCCCAAGCAGTGTTGAATAGTATGCCCATATATTACCTTTCGCTTTTGAAAGCTCCTATTGGTATTGCTAAACAGATAGACAAGCTTGTGAGACATTTTTTCTGGAAGTCAGACAAATTACACCCTCACAGAAATCTGGTTAACTGGGATACCACGTCGTTACCCTTGACAAAAGGAGGTCTTGGTATAGGGGCCTTCCATCTTCGAAATAATGCGCTTCTTTTGAAATGGTTGTGGAGGTTTACCCAAGAGGGAGATGCCCTTCGGAGAAGAGTAATTGAAAGTATTTATGGGTTAGAACCTCTTGGGTGGACGGCTAAAAAGCCCAAGGGGAAAGCGGCTAGTAAGCCTTGGTTTGATATAGCAAAGAACAACATCCTTTTCCTTAAATTTCTATCTTTCAAAGCTAAACATGGTGACAAAATCTGTTTTTGGTTARACARATGGACGGGGAACACTACTCTTGTCCATGATTTTCCTGAAATTTTCATTTTATCTTTGAAAAAGGAGGCCACGATTGTTGATTGTTGGAAAGAAGAACAACTAGCTTGGGACCTAGGCACAAGAAGGGGTCTGCTTGATAGCGAAGTTAGGGGCTGRATTGATATTATGAGCAGGCTGGACACCATTCGAATTGGGGAAGGAGTTGACAAAGTGGTTTGGTCTCTTGATTCCTCTGCACAGTTAAATCGGGGTTAAAAATTTTGTGTGAAGATTCCCCAATTATGAACTCCCTTTTAACTTCTCTTCTTTGGAAATTCTCTGTTCCAAAGAAGGTGAAAGTTTTCCTTTGGACCTTAGCCAACCGTGCTGTAAACACAGCAGATAGGCTCTAGGAAAGATGCCCAAATTGGGCTCTTTCTCCTTCCATTTGTGTTCTTTGCAATCAGAATGAGGAAACCATGGATCATATTTTCCTTCATTGCCAGTTTGCCCTTCGTGGGTGGTTCTTTCTGCTGCAAATCTTTGGGTATTCCACTTGCTTGCCTCAGAATATTGATGGGTAGATAAATGAAGCTCTTCGGGGGTGGCATTTTAAAGGGAAAGCAAAAATTCTATGGAATTGTGCTGCTAGAGCCCTTATTTGGAACCTTTGGATGGAAAGAAATAATAGAATTTTTGAAGATAAGTCCTTTACGTTAGAAATTTTTTGTAATACAGTACAGTTACACACTTCTTGGTGGTGCTATAGACATAGAAAATTCTTTTGTAATTACAACCTCTCGTCGATTATGCAAGATTGGAGTGCTTTACTTCACTAGTTTTTTGGGAGGGGAGCCCTCTTTCCCTTGCCCTTAGGCTGTCTTTTGTCTATGCTTTTTTCTATATATCAATTTTCTTATCTAAAAAAAAACATAAGAATGACACTCTAAACAAGGCCGCGGATGCCCTTAGTAGAAAAGGTTCTTTGCTCACTATCCCACAAGGAGAAATCACTGCCTTCTCTTCCCTACCCACAACTTATCAAAAGGATACTGATTTTGACACTATATGGACTMAATGTMAGCAAGCACAAAAATACAGGGGATTTTCACAYCCTCGATGAGTTTCTTTTTAAAGGCAATCAACTTTGCATTCCTCAGAACTTTTTTAAGAGAAGCGTTAATCAAAGATCCAGGAGGATTGGCTGGCCATTTTGGCCGTGATAAAACCCTTACATTGGTAGCAACATGATGGAAGTGACAAATAGGATTCTTGGCAACCTTATATGGTGCATTTGCAGCGACAGACCAAAACAATGGGATTTAGCTCTTGCACAAGCTGAATTTGCCTTCAACCACATGCAAAATAGAACAACAGGGAAGTCCCCCTTTGAAGTTGTTTATACTAATTTGCCTTCCCTTTGAAGTTGTTTATACTAATTTGCCAAGGTTAACCATGGACCTAGCTAACATACCTCTTTCTATTGATGTTAGTGTCGAAGCGGGTAGATGGCCGAAAGAATCAATCAACTGCATAAGGAGGTTCGAGAACACGTTGAGGCATCCAATTCAAAGTACAAATTGCAGGCGAATACTAAAAGAAGGGTCCAGGAGTTCAAGTAAGGAGATCTAGTCATGATACACATAACTAAAGGAAGATTACCAGCTGGATCTGCTCACAAGTTACAGAAGAAAAAATTTGGTCCTTTTGAAGTATTAAAGAATTATGGACTGAATGCATACAAAATACAACTACCTCCCGATTTCAACATCAACCCTATCTTCAATATCTCTGACATCTATCCATATGCAGCACCAGACTCTTTTTCTTTAGCATCTTAACTCGTGGTCGAGTTTTTTTTAAGGAGGAGGGAAGTTGATGTAGCTAACAAGTAGTTAACTTTACTTAAGTTAGTTTGTTATTTCCCCTTTGTGGCTTCCTCTATAAATAAGGGGCCATTTGTATCTTTTGGGATCATCTAATACCATCCATATTTCCTTCATAAGTGGTTACACCAGAAAAACAGAGGACTATAGAAGTTTAAGATAATCAAAGGTATGTTTCCAGAAGGCATCAATTGGAGACACCCTATCAATGTATCTGATCAATGCTGGCTGAAAATACCTTTTTAGGAAAATGAAGCCAGACAATAAAAAGCTCGGGAAAGTCAAAAGCACTGGGTTCAGATGGTTTGATACCAAGCTTACTCTCTATATCTTGGTTATTTCTAGCTTTTTAGTCATTGCATTAGTGACCTCTTCTAGTTACTAGGTATATTTGTTAGCCTTGGTTAACCACTGATTGGTTGGTACGCAACCTGTCAATATGATGCTCTGTTTCTGTAACCACTACTTTTCATATTGACCGTGTTTTTCAAGATTATTTAATGTTTGGTTTATCTTTTGGTATGAGAGTGAAGTTCTTGCATGGCAATGGTTGCCACCAAGAGAGGTTGATAACTCCAATTACGAAGATTTCAGGAAGGAGATTCACACCGACATGGATTATTGACATCAACATGGTTCAATTTAATAAGACATTAATGGTGTTTGGAAGTAGGGTAGTTTCTTAGGAGAAATAATTGAGGAGGTTCATGGAAAAATTAACATTAACATGGTCCAATTTGAGGCTTGTAATAAATTAGTTATCTTGAACCTAAGAATAAAATACTAGTGAAAAATGAATAAGTAGCCACCATGCTTCTATTTCTTGTACCTCTGAACTTAGATATTTCAATTTATCAGGTGGAAGATATCTCAAGAGAGCCCCAAGTAGAACGTGAGTTGGTGCTTATGAAACTCAATGCAGATCCAAGTACTCGTGCTGAGGTGACGTTTTGCATTATTTTTTTTATTGGCTTCTGAWATGAATGATGGAAAGAAAATTTTTGTTATGAAGAAGAAAAAAGCTTTTAAATTCTAATTCCTGTTTCTTTATGTGACGACCTTTTTAGATATTACATTCCCCGCTTGGAAAAGATTTTTTGTAACTACAACTTAGTGAATTTTAGCGCAAATTGGAAATATTTTTGGTACCCATTGGCTGGTTACTTTTCCCCTATCTGGTAGCTTATTCTCTTTGATAATGAAATGCTCAGTTTCTCATTGAAAAAAAAGAAGATTGGCATCTAAAAAATCTGCTTTTCCTGGTTAATATTATATTCTGTACTTATGGGGCCTTAATAGGTAGGTGTATGGCACTTTTGTTAGTAAATTTTAAAATTGGAATCCGCATTGGTGCGTTCTTTGTAAGTGGGATTCTGAGGACCTTGATCATATTTTATGGCAGTGCCAGGTTTCCTAGAACATTTGGGGCCGGTTCTTTGAGATTTTTGAATTTTCTTGGGCTCGTCAAAAAGAGTGGGTGTCGATGGTGGAGGAAGTGCTATTGTACTCCCCTTTCCGCAAGAAAGGGAGATTCCTTCGGCGGGTTGGGTTCTTTGGGATTTTGTGGGGAATTTGGGGGGAAAGAAACAATAGAATCTTTAAAGGGATGGAATGAGAGTGGGAGTTTGTTTGGGACCTCATAAGGTTTAATGTCTCTTTATGGGGTTCGTTTCGAATTTATTTTGTAATTATCAGGTAGGTCATATTCTTTTGGATTGCAAGCCCTTTCTCTAGGTTGGCTCCCTTTTTTGGGGCTGTGTTTTTGTATGTCCTTGTATGCCCTTGTTTTTCTGTTTTGTTTTCATTCTTCTCAATGAAAAGTTCGGTTTCTTATAAAAAAAAATTTTAAAATTGGAATTTGTTTGAAATGCTGAAATTTTGATGCACTCTTGCCTGTTTCTAATACTGAGGCTTCAGTGAACATGTTTTAGTGAAGTGATGCTATACCCGGTACCCTTAACATACCTCACTTTACCAAGCATTTAAACATTACAAATCACTGAAATTTCTTATTGTATTGAAAAAGTATACAAGATAGGTCTAAATAACAATTACAATTAGAGAACTAACTTGGAAATATATGACATAACAGGAGAAAATATCAAGTGCCCTATCAATCTCCTAGAAATCAGCAACTAATTACAAATAATCAAAAAAAGAATAAATAATATCCGGAAGATACAACTGTACAATAATTTGACACTCCTTCTCAAGCTGGTGAATGGATGTTTTCCATTCCCAGCGTGCTAACAAAATCTTCAAAGCTGGTACTGTTCAATCCTTTTGTGAGAATATCTATTATTTCACTGTTGGTCAGTACAAAAAGAGTACACTGTACATATAAGGCTGCTATCTAACTTCTCTTTGATAAAATGTCTATCAACCTCAATATGCTTGGTTTGACCATGTTTAATTGGATTATGAGCATGCTGATTGCCAACTTATTGTCATAAGATGTTTTAAAAATTGTTTGAGGCGTAAGCCTTTTGAGGTGTGCAGCTCTTGGATTTGCTCAATTTGACCATTATTTCTCTTTGAATAAACCTGTAATGGTGCAGTAGTATTATGGATAGATGGTCTTGAAGAGACATCTTCTGATGCTAAAAAGAAATGGTCGTCAAGGTCAATTTTGAGCACAAGTAGGATTAGGTTCAATTTGTTAAAATGATGAGGTTCTTGAAGAAGAAGGAAAGGTGAGATAAGGCTTTGATACGATGACAAATCAATTCAATTTCTTATTGTATTGAAAAGGTACACAAGATAGTTGTAAATAACAATTACAATAGAGAACAATAGAATTTTTAGGGGTGGAGAGAAATGGAGAGTTGGTTTGGGATCTTATCAGACTAAATGTCTCTTTGTGGAGTTCTSTTTCGAAATGTCTATTCTTTTGGATTGGAAGCCCTTTCTTTAGTTGGGCTCCTTTTGGGCTTTTGTTTTTGTATGCCATTTGTATATGCTTCTTTTTTCATTCGTCTTAATGAAAAGTTCGTTTCTTATAAAAAAAAAATTACAATGGAGAACTAACTGGATAGCATTCATGCTTGTGGATCTTTTGAAGGCTTTTTGGTAGGTTGCAATGCTTTTCATCTATCTCACCTACCATTTGCTAATGATACGTTGGTATTTTGTAAGGATGACGATGCTATTCTCCTTAATTTAATAAAAAATATCAAAGCCCTTGAATGGCTCTCGGGTCTCTTTGTTAATTGGGATGAATCATCATTGAGCAGGGTGAATATTCCGTCCCAACGTGTCCAACTGACAGCTTTTTCGCTAAAGTGTCAAATGGGATCTTTTCCAATTATGTACCTTGGTCTTCTCTTAGGGTGCAGTCCAAAGCATTTTGATTTTCGGTGGCCTGTTCTTGAAAAGGTTGGCAAGAAGTTGGATAGGTGGAGGCGGTTCAATCTTTCTTGCGGAGGTAGATTGACTTTGTGTAATCTAGTTTTGGCTAATCTTCCTTCCTATCATATGTCCATATTTCATGTGCCGACAGATATTGATAAGCAGCTTGAGAAATCCACGAGGGACTTTTTATGGGAGGGTAATTCCAAGGGGCATTTAAAGCATTTGGTCAATTGGAAAGTTACCTCTCTCTGTTTGGAAGAYGGCGGACTAGGCATTGGTGGTCTTTCAAGAAGAAATGATGCTCTTCTCGCCAAATGGGGCTGGTGGTTTTTTTGTGAGCCTATGTCTCTGTGGTGGCAGGTGGTGGAAAGCATATATGGTTCTGAGCCTCATGGCTGGTTTACGGTTTCAAGGCTAATTGGGGGTTCTCGGCATCCRTGGAAGAGTATTTCTGCACAATGGAGGTGTGTTGAGGTTTTTGTATCCTTAAAAATTTGTTGCGGCAGTGGGGTTTCTTTTTGGCACTTTATTTGGACGACTCACAGTCCCTTAAAGGAAAGTTTTTCTAAGTTGTTAAAACTTTCCATATTCCCTCATGGTTCAGCTTCAGATTTTTGCGACACAGCCACGGGCTCATGGAACATTGTATTAAGAAAAGGAGACTTTGAGAAAGATGAGTTACAAGATTTTGCTGGGCTCTTGAATGTGATTGGTTTGATCTCGATTACTCATGGTGAGGACCAAAGAATATGGACTATTGATCCTTCAGAGGTGTTTGCTGTAAGCTCTGTTTGCAGATTGCATAAATCCTCTTCGATTCTTCAAGATATTTTTGCAGCCTTACGAAAATCTAGAACTCCAAGGAAAGTTAATATTTTTACTTGGATTCTGCCAAATGGGAAGTTATATACTGCTGATATAATCCAAAAGAAGCTTCCTTCAGCCTCTTTGCTTCTGTTTTTTTGTGTTCTCTTTCGTTTTTTTGTGTTCTCTGTGAATCTAGTGGGGAAGATCTTGATCATCTCTTCTTTCAATGTTCTTTTGGGACTCCAGGTTGGTTCTCTCTATTTGGTCAGGTCAAAATTGATTGGGCTTTTGATTTGAAGGCTGAAGCCAACTTGAACTTGGTTCAACTGCTTTGTGGACCCTTACATCTCTCCTCCATGGCTCGAATTTTATGGATTAATGCAGTAAACAGTTTCATTTCGGAAATCTGGTTTGAGAGGAATTTGCAGATTTTCAAGAGTAAACGATCTTTATTCAATTGTCTCACATCAGCCAAGTTCAAAGCATCCTATTGGTGTTATCCTTCTGATTCATTTTCTCATTACTYCCCTTCTCTTATTTTTAACGATTGGGATGCTTTTATGAGGCTAGAGTAGCTTTGATTTTTAGATTCTGTCTTTGTATCTTTATGATTTTTATGTTTTCCTTTCACTCTTTCGAGAGTTTGTTTCTTTGAACCATTCTTGTTCCTTTTCATTTCATCMATGAAAAGTCTGTCTTTTATTAAAAAAAAAAATATAGAACTAACTTGAAAAGATATGACATAAAAGGAGAAAATATCAACTGTCCAATCTCCTAGAAATCAGCAACTAATTACAAATAACCAAAAAAAAAAAATCCTAAAAATACAGCTGTACAATAATTTGACAAAATATTTTATGAGAAATTGCCAACTTTCACCATCAAAGTAAAAGTTCTTATAGTTTACACATCAAACTTCTAATTTTATTATCAGCTAAAAGCTTAAATATTTTAAGTATAACCATGTTGATCTTGTCATTAATTTTGTTGAGGATTATGAAAACTTTCAATTTCCATTACTTCATCTTCAATTATAACGCCTCTCTCTTGTTTTAATCCTCAGATAATGTGGTTAGTAGACATCTTCAGAGGAAAAACTGTGGATATTTCAGAACATTCACTGACTATTGAGGTGACTACAGACTACTTCCATATCCTTTCTCCAAGTCTTGTAATCTATGATATATAATTTATAATATAGTAAAAAGGGGTTTACAGGGAGAAACTGTTCATTTCTCCTTTTTCCCTTCTTTAATTTTGAATGTTTAATTTAATCAATTGCAAATTAATTAAATTAAATTTTAAACTATGATATGACATTCATGTTGTACAGCTTCAGCACAATTCTTTTGGAATATTTATATTAGCGAGGTTAACCAGAAAGCATTTTAACTTACTTGAGAGCCTGTCATAAGATGCAAACTGTGATAAAGGATATAGAGATCGTTGAGTACAAGTTCGTGTTTGCTTTCTCAAGGAAGTAGGCTACTTGATTGTCTTTACTGATTTTTGGGTTTAATTTCATAAACACGATTACAAACATAGATGAGCATGAAGATTCAGAAATATTGAAAAGGAAAAGCATATCATGTCATGAAAGATTGCAGATTCACAAATTAAGCTTTTCCAAGCTCTATATCTATATATCCTTTGAATGTGGACCAAATGAACAATCATAGAGACGTCTTGATTTATTATTGTTATCCTTGTGAGATTAATGATGGAAATTGTAAAATTTTTTGATGAAGAAAAAGAAAATTTTACAGTTGAAAAAAAAATTAAACATTTTGTCAGGGTGTGGAATTTAAGAACTACTTTTACAGTGGGAGTTGATTATGTTCCGTGCAAAATTTTCTGATGTGGGTTCCGACTTTATCATTCATTAGCACTCATTTGTTGTATGGCGGACGATCAACCTTCTATATAACATTATCACCTCCCACGTACTGGATTCAGCCATGCTAACAAGGCACCAAACTCTTCAATTTCTTCCTCCTTCAGATTTCTTCTGATATAAATCTTCCTAGAATTCGTTGAGACATCCCAATAATCAGAAACAGAACCATGTGGATGCAAAACCTCTCTATAAAGCAGCAGATAATTATGAGAAAAAGTTGATGAATCCAGCCAAACATTATTCCAAAAGGAAATTCGAATATCATTTTCAAGTTTGTAAGTTGCTAAATCATCAACAAGTTCTCACCGTCAAAATATTGACCGAAGGACTTCTCAAACAAGCATTCTACTTGACAATTTTAAGCCAACTGAAAGATTCAAGACCAATGCTTGAAATTATTTGATACCAAATAACACTTTGTTCATTACAGAATCTCCAGCTCCATTTGGCAAGTTCGAACTGATCACCTTTAGACTTCCAAAGCCCAGCCCACCAGCTTCCGCTCATTTTGAAGATACATCTGTAAGGCCTCCAATTGTAAATGTGTATGCCAGGAGGGGTAAGGAGGGAATTTCACATTAAGTTAGTTATGTGTGGGATCTTCGGTTGGAAGAGAGAGAAGGAGAAATGGGATAAAGGGTGTTAGGAGTTAGAAGGGAAGTTTGTCTTGTGTTTTATGTAAAATGGTTATATGGTGGGGAGAGTTACCAGCCCTCTCGAATTGACTGAATAGAACTACTTTTGTAATTTCTKTTCTTGTTTTGCATTTGAATTCCAAGAACTTGTAAGGAGTTTCCTTACAAATTGGTATCAGAGCATTCCATCTTGGGGGGATTCAGTAAGATGACGTAGAAACGATTGGAGGAGCGGTGCGAGGCTACTGAAGTGGAGGTTTCTGGGTTGAAGGAGTTGATGTTGGGCTTCAGTGAACAGGTTGATATGAATCAGAAAGCTTTAGAGGCGTTCATGGCTGAACAGAAGGCGATGGGTCAGGTTATGATGGATATTATTGAGGGAAAAATAGGGCCGCACACTATGACAATTGGGGAGGCATCCACGAGACGTCAGAAAGGACTTACGGGAGAGACAAAAATTGTCGAAGTTCCTGATTTCGATGGTGATTAGAGCAAATCCAAGAAAGTAGAAATGTCGATTTTTCACGGGCACTGATCCTGATTCGTGGTTCTTTCGGGCCGAATGATACTTTGACATCCACAGGTTAACTGATGAAGAGAAATTGACAGTGRCGGTTATCAGTTTTGAAGGTATAGCCTTAGCGTGGTTTCAGTGCCGACAGCGGTTTACCAGTTGGGATGATCTCAAGCGAAGGATGTATCGACGATTTTGATCGTACAAATTTGGGAAACTTTGCACACAGTTGCTTTCGATTAAGCAAGAGAGCACGATGATAGCATATCAAGAACAGTTCGAAGCTTTGGCGTCGTCGCTTCCCTAGATTTCCGATGAGGTATTGGAGATTGCCTATTTGAATGGTCTGGATTCGGTAGTACGGGCTGAGTGGGCTATGGAGCCCAATGGGCTGGATGAGATTATGCGAAGGGCCCAACTTGTGGAGGACATTAGTGTAGCCACTCTTGAAGCGGCGGAACCGGACCAGGGGCGAATTGTTATGAACACGACGCTTCCTTCTTCGAAAGTCATACCCAAAGCATCTGAATCTGTTCCTACTTGAACGGTGACCATCGCGAGCAAGGGAGTTCCTATTGCGCCTGCACCGTGGGCTATTATCGGACCTACTCAGAAATGTCTGACGGAGGCTGAATATCAGAAACAGAAAGAGAAGGGCCTTTGCTTTCGTTGTGGAGAGTACTCAATTGGGCACAAATGTAATTATGTAGAAATCCGYAGCTACGAGTTTATGTGGTGCACAACAACGGGGAAGACGGAGAGCTTCACGGGGTAGTGGAGGAAGTAATTGCACCGATTGATGAGAAGGGCAAAGCTGTTGAATTTGTAGCGTTGAACACGGTCGCGGGGTTTACCACACCCGGGACCATGAAGCTGAAAGGGGCAATACAAGGGCGTGAGGTTGTGATCCTCATTGACTGCGGTGCGACTCATAATTTCATTGCCCATTCCTTATCGGAAGAATTGAAGCTTCCCTGTTCCGAGACGACCAGCTATGGGGTGATCATGGGGACGAGACTGGCAGTGAAAGGGAAGGGAATATGCTGCGGGGTGGTGTTGGAACTACCAAAATTAACGGTGAAGGAGGACTTTCTGCCACTTGAATTGGGAAGTTTAGATGTCGTTCTGGGTATGCAGTGGTTGAAAYGGATGGGAACGATGAAGGTTGATTGGCTAGCATTGCTAATGACTTTTAAGAAGGATAGGTGGAAGATCCAATTKAAGGGTGACCCATCTCTAACTCAAAAGGAAGTCACTTTCAAACGGTTGTCACGGACTTGGGAAAGTGATGATCAAGGATTTTTGATCGAGCTCAGAGTCATGACTACCATGGAGATAGAACAGGAGAATATTAATGCAGTTCAACATGCTGCATTACTAGCACGGGTGAAGGAGCTGTTGGTAGAATATGGTGCGGTTTTTCGTGAGCCGAAGGATTACCTCCAATACGGGCCATCGACCATCGAATTCAGTTGAAAGAAGGTGAACAGCTGGTGAATGTGAGGCTGTATAGATATGCCCATGCCCAGAAGGCTGAGATCGAGCGGTTGGTGGCAAAATGTTGACTGCGGGCATCATACGTCCGAGCATCAGTCCTTATTCAAGTCCTGTGATATTAGTGAAGAAAAAAGATGGGAGTTGGAGGTTTGGTGTCGATTACAGGGCTTTGAACAACGCCACGTACCAGATAAGTTCCCTATACCAGTTATTGAAGAGTTGTTGGATGAATTACATGGGTCCCGGGTATATTCAAAGATTGATCTTAGGTCTAGATATCACCAAATCAGAGTGGYTGAGGTGGATGTACCAAAAAYAGCCTTTCAGACACATGATGGGCATTACRAATTCTTGGTTATGCCTTTCGGTTTGACCACCGCGCTATCAACGTTCCAGTCCCTTATGAATAAGAGAATGGCTTGTTTGCCAACTTGAAGAAATGCAGCTTCGTGCAAGATAAGATCGAATAGTGTCAAGATCGAATATTTGGGACACTGGATCTCAGCTTAAGGGGTGGAGATCGAATATTTGGGACACTGGATCTCAGCTTAAGGGGTGGAGGCTGATCCTGAAAAGGTGAGGGCAATGTTGCAGTGGCCACAACCAACGAATTTGAAAGAGTTGTGGGGGTTTTTGGGACTTACCGGGTATTATATAAGATTTGTGGAAAACTATGGCACCCTAGCTGCTCCCCTGACTCRATTGCTTAAAAAGGAATCTTTCGTCTGGAATGACCAAGCTACGCAGGCTTTTGAGAGGCTTAAGGAAGCGATGGTAACTCTTCCTGTTCTAACGCTCCCCGATTTTAGTATTCCTTTTGTGATTGAAACAGACGCATATGGCTATGGTTAGGGAGCTGTATTGTCTCAACGCCAATGTTCGGTGGCCTTGTTCAGCCACACACTTTCTCTCACGGCTCAGTGGATGTGATTTTGAGAGCCGAACGAAAATGGATACCACACAGAAGAGTCAAGACCAGRCTTTCTCGTTTGGTTTCGAGAGCTTCCCCTCCCCGTCCCTTACTCGTCTTTTGATAGCCGTCATCCTGGATTTTTTTTCCGGCGAAAAGAGCTCGCTTTCGACTTTCTACCTCGGTGTTCTGTGCCCGGTTCTGGTTCAGGAAAGGGTCTTATCTCTTTCATTGGAGCACATTGATGCCGAAGGAATGGAAAGAATAAAACCTACTATCCACCAGTGTTTTCGAGGCGCAAGGCGCACCTCAAGACGACAAGCCCTTTGATCGCCTTSAGGCGAGAGGCGATACAAAGGCGACGCCTGAGTGAAGCGAGACGCACCTTAATAAATAAATGAAAATTATATATATAGTGCATAAATTTATATAGTAAACATAGTTTAAAAAATAAATACCAAAATAGTGTCATWGTAAATGTCAACAAGATACATAAACCGACCAAATTCAATAAGTTTAGTCAGAGACGGGAGCGGCGACGATGATGGTCAGAGACGGGAGCGGGCGATGGCCGGAGATCGAGGGTGGTGAAGGTGAATGTCGAGAGGCAGAGAGAATAGTTAGAGTTTGTGGACTGAGGTATTTCGCGAGGGAGAAAGATTCTTTTAAAAAAACACATTAAAAAAGAAAAAATAAAATAAACAAGGCAGATCGCCTCGCCTCAGGCGAGAGGCGCACAAAGGCGCACAGAGGCACATCGAGGCGAGCGCCTGATTGAAGGCGCTCGCCTGGGCACCTTGCAAGGCGCACCTGGGCGAAATCGCCTCGCCTCTTGCCTGAGGCGAGCACCCGGGTGCGCCTCAACAACACTGCTATCCACCCACGCCAGATCCCCTAAACAACCTACATCCAAAGAAGTATGACATGCACTAGATGTAATGGAACAGACGGGATGAAGCCCAGAAGAAAAAATAAAAATGGAYGAAAGGGAACTTATGGCAGTAGTGATGGCGGTTCAACGTTAGTGGCCTATCCAACCGGAGTATCAGAAGTAGGTGTCAAAGCTTTTGGGCTACAGATTTGAGATCCAATACAAGCCACGACAAGAAAAAAAAGCTGCTGATGCTTTGTCTCGGGTAACCCCAATTGCCCAATTGGCTGCTTTGACCGTCCCTACGCTCTTAGATGTTGAGGTCATTTCAAACGAGGTAGTCGGTGAGTCGGTGACCCATATTTGACAGCCATAATAGCTGAATTATCCACAGATGGTGATAGTGGTTCGAAATTCGACCTTCAACTGGGTGTGTTGAAGTATAAGGGGCGTTTGGTGTTATCAAAGAATTCTTCACTGATTCCTGCTATCTGGAATATATTCCACGATTCGGTGTTAGGTGGTCATTCAGGTTTTCTTYGCACTTATAGGCGTCTTACAGGGGAGTTATACTGGCAGGAATGAAAGGGGCGTAAGGTCATATGTGGCTCAGTGCTCGGTGTGTCAAAGTAATACGGATATGGCTGTGGCACCGGTGGGACTCTTACAACCATCACCAATATCAGACCGTATTTGGGAGGATATAACAATGGATTCCATTGAGGGATTGCCCAAATCCCATGGCTTTAATGCGATTTTGGTGGTGGTGGATCGCTTGAGTAAGTATGGCCATTTTATTCCTGTTAGCCATCCTTTTACAGCAAAATCCATAGCTTCTATGTTTGTTTGTTGAAGAGATTGTGAGATTACATGGTTTTCCCCAGTCAATCGTGTCAKATAGAGACAAGTTTTTTATTAGCCATTTTTGGTCCTAGTTGTTTTGGTTACACTACAGGGGACTCAGCTGCGCCATAGTACGACTTACCATCCTCCAATCGATGGGCAATTTGAGGTAGTGAATAAATGTTTGGAGACCTATCTCTGTTGTTTCTGTAATGACACACCTAAGCAGTGGAGTCAATGGATACCATGGGCTGAATTTTGGTACAATATGACTTACCATGTGTCGATTGCAACAACTCCTTTCCACATTATGTATGGCAGGGCTCCTCCTACACTCATTGGTTATGGTAGTCAAAAAACAACGAATGCAACTCTTGATCGCTGGCCGATCGGGATTTGATGGTTGCTCGCTTGAAGGAACCTTTGCAGCAAGCTCAAGACCGCATGAAGAAGTACGTTGACTTGAAACGAAGGGATGTGGAGTTTCAGGAGGGTGATCATGTTTATTTGAAGATTGGGCCCTATCGACAGAAGTCAATGGCCAAGTAGAAAAATGAAAAGTTGGATCCGAAGTTCTTTGGTCTGTATGAGGTGCTGCAACGGGTGGGACACGTCGCGTACAAACTGAAACTACCATCGGAGGCTACTTATCCATCCGGTGTTTCATGTTTCCCATCTTAAAAAGGCAGTGGACATGGTGCTACGGTTCAACCAATTACCCTTTGGCTGAACTCTAATTTGGAGTGGATTGCGAAACCCGAAGATGTCTTTGCAACCCGTACCAACCTGGCCACAGGCATGGACGAGGCATTGATTCGTTCGGCTAATCTACCGGAAGAGAAAGCTACTTGGGAGGAGGTTGAAGAGCTAAAGCATCAATTTCCAACATTCCATCAGAACTTCTTTGTTGAACCTCACCTTGGGGACGAGGTGAATCTGGAGGGAGGGTGATGTAAGGCCTCCAATTGTAAATGTGTATGCCAGGAGGGGCAAGGAGGGAATTCCACATTAAGTTAGTTATGTGTGGGATCTTCGGTTGAGGGAGAGAGAAGGAGAAATGGGATAAAGGGTGTTAGGAGTTAGAGGGGAAGTTTGCCTTGTGTTTTATGTAAAATGGTTATATGGCGTGGAGAGGTTACCAGCCCTCTCGAATTGGTTGGATAGAACTACTTTTGTAATTTCTGTTCTTGTTTTGCATTTGAAGCCACTAACCTCGCACCCCACTAGGGACACCCAAGCACTAAGCTTACCAAGATCACAGTTAGCACCCAAGATCGAACTCTTGCCYCTATTAATCTTAAGGTTTGAAATGGATTTGAAGAAGCCCAAAAGACAATTAAGCTTCGCAAATGAACCATCCTTACCGGAACTAAAGAAAATGGTGTCATCTACGAACTGAAGATGAGAAGGTCGGACCTTCTCCCAACCCACTTCAAAAGCTTCCAAAGCACCTTTCTCCACCCCAACAATAAAATCTCTTGCTTCAGTGGCTCTTTGGTCTTTGTTGTTCTACTCGTGGGATTGGTGTTTGCTTTAATTCCGGGGGATGCTTCCTTTATTGGTTGCTTGTTCTTTTCACTCCCTTTGGGGATTTGCATCCTTGAACTTTTTTGTTTTTATTTTGAAAAAATATCTATCTAATTATCCGTAAACTGGTTCGAGTAAATTACATACGTACAGTTRAAATCATTGTTTATGAATTCAAGATTCTCATTTGCATGGTCTATGTTCTATTTATTAGTAGTAATTGTTAGAGTATATATATTAGTATATTTTATATTCTTGTATTAATATGTATTAATTTGTCCYTTACCTTCTCTTTTAGGTCAACCTCGTAGATTTGTCTATATATATAGACTTTAATAATGAAAATAGACTATATTGGATTCTCTCAGATCCTAGTGTTTATATGGTATCGGAGCACTACTAGGTTTCTTCT
>NW_019104550.1:729528-743816 GCF_001995035.1 Momordica charantia
AGAAGATAGATAAAAAATAGGTGGGCAGATTGGTTAATGTGGCTTGTATGAGGGTGAGCCGTCCCCCTTTTGAAATATGGGAGTGATCCCAAGAGCTATAAGCCTTTTCCTCACTTTCTCAATGACTGGGTCCCAAAAGGATGCTGTTTGAGGTTTACCGTGGAGAGGTAGGCCAAGATAAGTGGTGGGCCAAGAACCTTTTCTATAGACAAATCTGGATGCCAAGGATTCAAYAGCAGATTCCTCCAGGTTAATTCCGAAAACTTCTGTTTTTTGGAGGTTGGAGTTTAGTCCAGATGCTTCTTCAAAGGATTTGATAATGCCGAAAAGATTTGTTACCTTAGTGTCGTCCATGGTAGAGAAGAGAATAGTATCATCGGCAAATTGGAGATGATTTATCTGTAAAGGCAGAGGCTGCCAAGAGTAAAACCCTCAATGATATTGTTGGTGGCTGCGCGGGTCAAGAGTCTACTGAGGCAATCCATAATAAGAATAAAAAGGAATGGTGAGAGAGGGTCACCTTGCCTTAGTCCCCTAGTGGCCTTGATCTTGCYTCTAGGTTTCCCATTGATGATGATCGAGAAATTAGCYGATGAAATACACCCTCTAATCCATTTTCGCCAMCGTRTCCCAAATCYCTTTGCCTCAAGAATGCTGTCTAGGAAATCCCAGTCAASTTTATCAAATGCTTTTTCAATATCGAGCTTTATCACCACCCYTCTTTCGAGTTTCCTTTCCCATGCRTCAATAAGTTCATTGGCAATAAGYGAAGCATCCAGAATTTGTCTATTAGCAACAAAAGCWGATTGGTATTCAGTTATGGTAAAGGGAAGGACCTTTTTTAGCCTCTCCSAAAGGACTCTCGCTATAATCTTGTACATACAGGAGATCAAGCTTATCGGTCGATAGTCACTGACTGTTCGAGCATCAACTTTTTTCTGGATTWAGCAAATATAGGTCTCGTTGAGGCTAGCATTAATGRTTCCATTCYTGAARAARTCTTGGAACACTYTCAAGATATCTTGTTTGAGRATGTTCCAATACTTTTYGTAGAATTCGGCGGTGAAACCATCTGGGCCTGGCGTCTTATTGATTCCAAGKTCCTTGACTGCTTGCCAAATCTCTACCTCTAGGAAAGGAGCTTCAAGGAGGTCTCGTTGTTGGAGGGATATGGGGTCCCAATTTAAGGATGATGGTAGTTGTCTGGTACCATTCTTTTTGGTGTACAAATCTGAATAGAATGATACAAATTCTGTCTCRATCTCTGCATCATTCACTAAGCTGTTGCCATCACGGGACAGTAACTCAAGGATAGAGTTCTTTCGACGCCTAGCAGCCACCACCCTATGGAAAAAACCCGTGTTCAAGTCCCCATCTTGCAACCATTTCAGTTTACAATGCTAGCGCCAATGAGCGTCTTCAGATAAAGCTAAGGAGAGAAGTTGTGCTCTTAGTGAGGCTCTATGGGTGATTTGTACAGCTTGTATGGTGCCATCCTCCTCCAAGGAGTCTAGAACGATCTTTTGGCTCTTGGCATTTCCAAAAGTCTCGCCTTTCCAAGCTCTAATGATCCCTTTAAGGCTTTTCAATTTTTGAATGAAACCATGGCCAGGCCATCCTCTCAACGGGTTATTAGTCCACCAACTTTCGATCAATGGGAGGAAAGAAGCATGTTGCATTCAAGCGTTTTCAAAAYGAAAGGGAGAGGGGCCCCATTGGTTTATTCCAAAGGATAATTGAATCGGGAAATGGTCGGATGTTTCCCTGTCCAAACGATTAATCACGACGTTAGGAAATTTTGTAAGAAAGGGTTCAGTGCATAAGAACCTGTCTAACRACGATAAGTGAGGAGTATCCCTCATGTTTGACCATGTGAAGAGACCATTGTTAAGGGGAAGGTCTATCAAGCTGGATTCAGCAATGAAGTTGTTGAAGAAATTCATGCTACAAGTGGGTCTTATGTGTGAGGATTTTTCAAAGGACCACCGAGTGACATTAAAATCACCTCCCAAAAGCCAGTCTTCATTGCAAAGGAAGGAGAGATCCTTCCGTTCATCCCAAAAAAGACCACGGTCTTTAGCCTTAGATGGGCCATATATTCCTGTCAACCAAAATTTAAAACCATCAGCGAGGGTGATAAGAAGTGAGAGGGAGAAGGCTCCAATTTTGATATCCTCCACAGTAAGGGTTGGGTCATTCCAAAGAATGACGATGCCACCAGAAGCTCCAATAGATTCTTTGAAGGCCCAGGCAATATTTCTCGAGCTCTAGAGAGATTTAACAAGAAGAGAGTGTTGAAAATGATTGTCAAATTTAGGACATTCTTGTAAATAATTTATTAGGAAAGTTAGATTTATTTATCTTTTTTTCATTACATTCTTTGATCCCTAGAGTTTAGGGATTAATTAGAATATTTTACTTTTTCAAGCCTTTTCTTTTTGTATTTTATTYAGTAAGGTGTAATCTTGAATTGTAAAATTGATGTGAAAATTCTTTTTCTCCCGAAAACAATATGATATCATGTTTCTTTTGGGAGGAAGTTTGGTCTTTGGTTAGGTTTTATGTCTATCTAGGCTTTGGTGTTTAAAGATTTTCCTAAACCAAAAAGTAGTCCGTGACCTCGCGTATAAGGAGAGGTCGAATTCCAAACTTTTCTCTCGAGTATACACCCTTCTTTTTTTTTTTTCCCATCAAGAAACAAACTTTTTATTTATTTTTTTATAACTGGGAGTTGGAGCTTTGCTCCCTTATACCCAGGGGCACCCGCGCCTGCCCCAAGGCTCGGACCCGGGATACATAAAAGATTTTTGGTATTAAGCTTATTAGAAGGTTCGAACCTGAGACTTCTAAGCCAGTRTGGCCAAGAGACCCCAGTCCTTGCCAATTGGGCTGCCCCTCGGGGGCAAAACAAACTTTTTATTGAAAATATGGAAAAAAAATGTTCAAGGATACAAACTTCCAAAGGAAGCGAAAGAGAAAAGAAAAAATAACCACCAAGGATTAGAGAACCAATAACTAAGATCACCGACTACAAAATACCAAGAAACACTGATAAGACAAAAGCCAAAGAAATAAGAAAAAGCTGAAAACAGAGGCTTGAAAAGCTTTCAGCTCCAAAAGATGCAAAAACCAAGAAGACCAAATCAACTGCCAAAACGTAGATTGAGGAGCTAAAGAGAACAAAAACCAAAAGCAACGAGCAAGATTCTCTAGACGATGAAACAAATAAAAACTTGATAGAAACCTCCTCTTTCAAGCAAAAAAAAACAATGAACTSAAATGGACAAGACTCTCCAAAACCAAAACCACCGAAGCTTGAAAACCATTCTAAACCCTTAAGTCAATATGAAAGTGCAGAAAAATACGGCCCGATCAAACTCCTTTCTAGAACATGAATCCTAAGCAATTCTACTGAATTTAATTAAAAAAGTATATGAAAACCTTCGAGCTTTAAAAAAAATCTTATGATCTTCCGCCTTTTCTTGAAGAGCTTCTTGAAAGCTTCCTGAAGAATCCAATCCGTGTCTCTCCCAAAAACAAAATATCTTCATTGTTTCATTGTGTAAGATTGGGACTAATGTGATTCCAACTGCTTCAAAATAAAGTGGAATCCACTAATCAATCAAGCCATCTTCTTTGCCAATTGTCTTCTTTTTGTTGTCSCAAATAGGATCCTTTAAAGAGGGAGATTGAAGCGTCTAGCTTGGGGGGTGCGTCGAACTGTTGAAAGGCCTTGGTGATTCTCCAATTTGGTAATCTGAAGATAGAAAACCACAATGATTMCAAACTGAACTTCCCTCGTCTCATATCCATGCTGCCCTGACTCCAAACTCGATGTTTGTTAACTAAGCGGGACGTTCCCAAATATTTTTTTTTTTATTTTTTTATTTTTTATTGTTGGATGGGTTGATTTCTTGATCTTGATTAATTGTGAGACAAAAAAAATCTTTCTTATCGATTTTTTCAATTATTTGAAAATTATTAACCCTAGTTTTAGTAGGCACTTTTCATTCTTCAATTCATTCTAACGGGTAGGGTTTTCTTTCTTTTTGCTTTTCATTCCATATTGGCCTATCATAAAGAGAGAATTAAAATCCTTTGCAAAAGAGTATTTCAAAAAATTTTCCCGAAAAGAACCTTGATTTTCTGAGATATTTGGTGAAACTTGACTAATTCTGATATTCAAATCGTCCTCGTCATCCAAATTGGTATATTCCACATGTCTTTTCTTTGCCACATCATTGGTTGAGTTTAATAGATCCAAGAATAAGGGGCGGTTGGACTTGAAGGGATGCCTTTTCAAAATTCCTATGACCAAAAAATTCCTATGACCAAAAGATTCCTATTCCTAGGGCATTGAACGAGCATTAGAGCCATCTAAGAGTGACAAGCACTTACYAAGGTGGTAAAACTCTCATGTACGGTTTTGTAATAGCGATGAGAACAGTGATGTTATTGGCGACTACAATTGTTGGAGGCCCACTCATTCTAGTAGGAGTTAGTGGGAAAGGGGAGAGGTGTGGTGGGCACAAAATGAAAGGGTTCACTTTGACGGTTAAGAGTAGGTAACCTGTTACCTGTGTTTTTATTTCTATTGCATTCTATCTCATCGTATCATATTAGAAAATGGAATAATCGGGAATTAGAAGTAATTGGGCAAGTCGCTATAGTACCAACGTTCTGGTGCCGTCGAGGAGGACGTCACTAAAGAGAGGTTGTCGCTTCCATTCTTCACCGACAACCTCGCTTTAGGTAATTTCTTGTGTATCTGGAGTGAAAATAGTCGGTTCATGCTAGAAGATGTTGTGAGAAAAATGCTAGTTCCTCTTTTTCTGTCCCAGTTCCTGTGGTTAGAAAGCTACATGGTGGAGGTAAATCAACAGTCGATTCATGCTCATTTCTACCATGAGATCCGTGATGACCTTGGACAATGTAGATTGTTAAAATTCAAAACCAACTAGTTGTGGTTCTTGGAGCTGGGGATATGGCCATCCATGGGTGGTATGGCCTTGTATACTCTTTCTTTTTTCTTTTTTCATTTTTTTCAATGAAAAGCTCGGTTTCTCATAACAAAAATGACACGCATCTAAGAATTCAACTCCAAGCTTGGCTAGTATTCTATATACAATCCAATTTAAGTGGAGTGTAGATTTGTTTATTTAAATAGATATTATTTAGATTAGATACTGGTTTAGTTTTTATTTTTTGTTATTAGTCAAAATTTTCCTATTTTAGTTAGATTCCCTTTGCGGGAGCTTAATAAGGAAAACCCTTATGTCTTCCATGTCTGACTCAGGTGTGGGTGCTCCCGAATTAGTTATGGGGGGCCCCAACACTGGGTTATCAAAAAAGAAAAGAAAGATTCTTATCTGAAGGTAGCTGCTATGTTCTACAAATTTTCTAGGGTGCTTATTTCTCCCCGTTTTGTGCTCCATGTTTTTTGCTTGGGAATTGTTCATATGTCTCACTGAACACAATGACACTGTGAATACTTTATTGCAGGGAGATGTATATCCTGTGGAGCCGTACGAAAATTTTCATTCAAATCAAGTTCTTGATGCTCACTGGGGTGTTCTCTATGATGAAGATGTACGTACGTATACAGTTTTCAAATATTTCCATTGTGGTTGTAAAAAAAATCTGTGGAAGTTTGATTGAGATTTGGCCCATTTGGGTGAGTCAAGTTCAATGTTTAAGTCGAGATCTTTAACAKTAAGGTCGTCTATTTTATTTTAAATTTGATGACATCTTCTTTTTGATATGTGAGAACGTATATATTGTTCTTTCTCATGATTTATGCACAGACTTGTATCTGGTTGGTAAAGAAAAAGGACTTTCAACCAAAATCTTTATGGAAGCCCGGTTTAGAAAGTTAAAATGACCCCTTTCTGTTTAATGCATTGGTGATAATTTCTGTGATCTCAATAGTCGACGTACATCCTCTCTTGTACTTCTTCAGAAGCTTAATGAAAAGTCCTATGTTTCTTACCTAGATAACAAGATCAAAGGCTTGTGTGATAATTTAATTGAAGGATTCTCGTTGGTGGGGGGATAATCAAATGGCTAACTTGCAACTTGCTGACCATACCCTTCTTTTTTCTGTGATTGAGGAAGAGAAGCTTCAGAATTTGTTGAAGATTTTGAAGATGTTTGACGGCCTAATTTGGCCAAATCAGTAGTAGCGAATGTTGACCTTAGCATAGAGGAAACGTTTAGGTTGCTACTTTGTGGGGCAGGCTGCTGAGCTGATTCACTTTCTACCTCTTTTCTCAGATTTCCTCCTGGGGGCAATCCTAAATCCCCTCCTTTTAGGAACTTGTTCTGGAAAAAAAAAGAAAGGCCAGTTGAACAACTGAGTTGAGGAGGAATTATGCTAAAGGTGGTAGATTGACAGAGCTCTCCGACCTCCCGATTTTTTTCCTCTTGGTTTTCAATTCCTTTTTTTTTAATGTATAAACGTATTGAGAAGATGCCGAGAGACTTTATTTGCAGAGGTTCTAATTAAGAGGGTGAATCTTACCTTGTCAATTGGAGGATTGTCTCTCTCCATCAAGTCAAGGGGATCTAGACTTCGGTAAGGCTAAGGAGTGTAATAAGGGTCTCTTAACGAAATGGTTGTGGTGACTGGTGCTTGACCTTGAACCTTCAGCTTTATGGAGAGGTGATTTAAAATAAATATGCTTCTCCAAAAGTTGGCTGCTTTCCTTACGAGTGCAAAATCAAGAGTTGCAGAAGCCCTTGGACTAGTATAGAGAAGTTAAAATACAGCTTTCATCGATTTTCTTCTTCAAAAGCCAGAGATGGMAGTAAAACCTTGTTTTTTGGCTTGTTGACTGGAGTGGCAGTGGCAGTGGCAGATGTAAAAATAGCTACCTCAAAATTTTTTCTCTTTTATCCTAGATGATTGCAAGAACAACGGATGTGTATGACAATTCCTCTATTGTCTTGTAGTCGGTGATGGYGTTCAGAAGGCATTTAAAAGGTTTCTTTTGGATAGAGAGGCTGTTGAATGAAAATTTCTTATACCTATCTTAAAAACAAGATTTCTCTATGGGCTGGGAACAAAAGAGTCTGGGAGCTTGACAAGAACTAGGTTTTTTCCTTTCTCACATAAGGGGAGCCATCCGACTTTGTTCTAGGTTTTTCTTTGGTCATTAGCATCCCTTGGTGGGCTCAATATGATTGATAAGGTGCAGAAATGCAATCCTTCTTTGGTTCTCAACCCAAATTGGAGTTCCTTCTGCAGAATTGCCTAGAACGATACTAACCATCTTTTATTTCTGTGGTTAAAGTTGCTGGAAGCCTGTGATCTGGCCTGGGTTTCATGCTATTTAGTTTCTGTTCATGTTTTTCAAGTGGCCCATGGGCAGAATTTCAGCCCTCAAAAGSTGTTTTGGATTAATRCCTAATGGATAATTTGTCTGGAGAGAAATAGAAGAATCTTCAAGGATGAGGAAATCGAGGACCCAACTGAGAGATGGTGTATCTTTTTTTTTTGTCTTTTTGGGCTCAAAAATTCAAACACATTTGTAATTGTTCTCTCATCACTTAGTTGACCAATTGGACATCTGTAACTTCGTGGTTTTGTACATTTTTCATCTGAATGATATTTAGTTTCTTATTAAAAAAATATTTTGGTCCAAAATTTTAATTCTATGTTTCAGCACTTGTATATTGGTCCATGTAGCTGAAGTTCRAAATAYGAAAGAAATCGGTGTTTTCACAACTCTACCACCCAATCAAGTTTGTTCCACTTAATCCATATTTCAAGTTGACATTTTTTTTGGATAAGGAATGGAAACATTTCTCTTAGAATAAGATTCCAACTCAGTATCTTGTGCATTTTTTCCTTTTTGAGGAAATGGCTTGTTGTATTCAGATCTCATATCCACGTTTATTCTGGTTAGACTAGAGTAATGTCAGTGTTCTGTGTTGTTTAGTTGTACAGTCAGTGGGATATGTAAAGACTACACTTTGAAATCTTCATGGAGTAGAACTAAGATCGCAGCTTGCTTTGAACACCTGATTTGAAATATTTCTCTTTTGCATTTATTCCTTTTGTCGTCTTACAATTCGAATGATGAAACTTATGGTTCTCTTGGGGTATCTCTTTCCTCCTTTGTTGACTTCCATTTCCTTTTACTCTTTTATTGTTTTAAGTAATGTACAGTTTTTTTATTCCCTCCACTAAATATAATGGGATATTTTCCAGCTGGTCTAGTTTTAGGTCAAATGACCAACAAATTTTGCACCCACTGTCTTGTGCACATATACTGCATCCTTTCTTTTCTTGGCATTTGAATCTTTTTACGTTGGCTTGTCGAGGGAATATTTAAGTATTGTATGTGGTTTTTATTTTATCTCTTCTGCAATTTTTTCTTTAACTTTTTTATGTGTTCTGCTAACTTTCAGTCGAGTGGTCATCAATCCCATACCTTGTCTATGCTAGTGAACGACTATCCTGGTGTTCTCAATGTTGTCACTGGGATTATTTCTAGAAGAGGTTATAACATTCAGGTAGGTTCTAATTTTATTGTACACTTTGTACAATTTCGTTTTCTTTAAATTTTCATCAGCCTCTYGATGGTAATTTTATATTTGAAAAATTTCTAGAGTCTTGCTGTAGGACCTGCAGAAAGTGAGGGTTTATCACGTATCACAACTGTTATTCCTGGAACTGATGAGTCAATTGGAAAGTTGGTTCAGCAGCTCCATAAACTAGTTGACCTTCATGAGGTAGCATGATCAATAGTTTTTTAATGAAAAAATTTAAATACTAGCATGAGTTCCTTGCCTCAACAAATGCTTCAATTTTTTTGTCTGCATCACTATATTTAGAATAGAAGTATATTTTTCCATTGAACAAAGAAACAGCTTTTCATTAGAACAAAAATTGTTCAAAAATACAAACTCCGTGTGGAAAAAAGAGAAAATAAAAGTAAAAATATAAATATGAGTCTAAGGGAAAAATATAAAGGCATCCAAATTGGAACAAATAAGACTAGGAGAATAATCGTCAAATAAATTTGAAATTGAGCACCATTAGGAGGCTTTGAACTTAGCTAAGTTATAGCTCTCAAATGCAGATTTACTATTGCCTTAAAAAGTCCTTTGATCTCTTTCCAACCCTAATTATGGTAATAAGGCTTTGATAGCGTTAACCCATAGTAAGAGGGCCTTGAAAGATAGCAATGGACCAAATAATAATTAGGATAGAATCATTGTAACGTCTAATGCAAAAACCCAATGAAGTTTGAACTGCTGAAATAAGAAACCCCAACAAACCATTGCAAATGAACAAGACGAGATGAACTCCGCTTGCACAACTATCAGCACATAAAACACATATTGAAGGTTGAAGATGCATGTTGGGAACCTTCTTCAGAAGTACTTCAGCCGTGTTAACTTTGCCATTTATAAGGATCCAATGAAGCACACTAACTTTCTTTGGGCTGTTTGATTTCCAAAGAACTGCATAAATTTCCTTTGGCAAAGGAGCTGAGTTACGAGACATAGATAAGGAATTCACTGAAAAAACACCAGATGAGTCAATATTCCAGCACCTTTGATCTTCTTCAACCTTAAAAGGACACCATGTGAAGAGCAGACATGAGTGCAATATATTCTTCAGCTTCACCATCTTTCAAATATCTTCTAGTTTCAATTTAGAAGTATTATAGGCAAACTCAGATGATTTTCAAACTTTGTGTTCCTCATGATTTGGTTTAATTTCATATGCCAACTGTGAGGATGCATGTTTGATATCCATGGCACTCATCTAATGACACTTAAACTAGATGCTTTTTTTTCACTTTGAAGGTTCCATGTTGATATGTAGTAATTTTTCTTCCTTTTTTGTTGGAAACAACTTTGTTTCAGTCACATAAAAATAACAAATAAGAATGGTGGATAAGATAGCTCCCCATCCAAGGCCAAGGTAAAAGGTCGATACAAAGAGGGCCTCCAATTTACTAAAGGTCTAAATAATGAACTTGATGTAGTGTAAACCCTAGAATAGTTAGTTACCGGTTATTATACTAGCTGTTAGTTGTTTACTTGGTTATTTAGACATCTGTTAGTTGCAACACTATTATAAATACTAGTGTTTAGATGGTAAAAGGAAGATCATTATCATCAATAAAGTTTCACTCCTTTGGTTTACACCAAATTGGTATCGGGCGACCTTGTGAGAGGGCCTGATGCCTGCAAAAAGAGCAGCCACCTTTGGAAGTGATGCAGTTCGGTCCAACAGGGAGTCTAGAGCGGAACTCCACCAAAATCTGCAAATTATTCTCACCAAAAACATCAACTAGATGCTTGCTGTCAGTTGGGGAATCTCTTGGAGAAATTCAAGAAAGTTGATCAAAGTTCAATTTATGATGGGTACAATAACCAGACCATTGGATCAGTTGGTTTTGAATATTTATAATCCGTACGGTAAATGAGAGCAAACATAAGATAATGACACTAATCTTCATCAAGAACGACCTATATTTCCAACAAGATAATACCAAGAACAAAAGAACCACTCCACAGAAAATACTRTGAATTTTTCCCAACACGATAGACCTCAAKAATACAGAAATGAAGGGTTCTTGGTTCAAGATTCCGATTTTTCGAGCAAAAAAGAACGACCTATATTACCAACAAGAAGCTTTATTGGTGTAAACCAAAGCCGAGAAGCTTTATTGATGGTGATGATCTTCCTTTTACCATCTAAAAACTGGTATTTACAATAGTGTTGCAACTAACAGATGCCTAACTAACCAAGTAACCAACTAACAGCTAGTATACTAACTGGTAACTAACTAGGGTTTACACTACATCAGAACGTTATATCAATTATCTTGATGTAGAATTGGTCTAGAATTTGGACAGAAATATTTTGACATTTACTGTATTATCCTCATGATGATAAGTAACTATGATACACAAAAGTACCCTACTCTAACTATATATCTAATGCAGAAAGCTTACAAAAAGATAAATTGATCCTGAAAGATGAAGGCCGAATCCAACCTAAATGATAAACGTACCCTTCCTTTATTGAACTGAAGAAATACAAGTTGATATATCTTGTGGTTCATTTTGAAAGTTTCTTGTATTATATTTTTTGATTTGTATTTCTTTTGTTTTTTCCTTATTAGTTTAGTTGCATATCTTATGTACTATTATCTCATATCTGAAAAAATCTGCAAATAGGTGGCATTCTTGTTTACTCTACTCCTATAAATAGTGTTTTCATCCCTTTTATGTCGAGAGAAAGTTGATATTATATGAAAATTTTCCATGAATAATCTTTTGAGAATTTTAAAAGTGCATAGTTTACAGTAACTATGTCATTGCGACTTGTACAAGTTCTTGGTTGATGAAATACGTGGGGATGCTTTCTTCAGGTGCGGGATCTCACTCACTTGCCATTTGCTGAGAGAGAGTTAATGTTGATAAAAATTGCAGTAAATGCTGCTGCCAGAAGGGATGTCCTTGATATTGCTGAAATATTCCGTGCAAAAGCTGTTGATGTGTCTGATCATACAGTTACTCTTCAGGTCATCTCCTTTCCTTGGATGTTGTAGAATTGTTCATGAATACAGATATATATGTGTGGTTGAGACTAATTGCATATAATGTGCATGCATATTTTTTCTTTGCACCGGTGTGTGTGTTTTATTATAAACGTATGGCTAAATATATGTTTTTGTCATTACCATGAGGATTTTTTCAATTTTGTCCTGAATGTTTAAAAAGTTCCAATTTCATCCCTTATTTTTAGTCGAAGACTTAGGCCATGTAGGAGAAGGAAGTTTTTAATTCCTMCGATTTTCTAAGTAGTTGGTAAAAAATTTTTACTTTTCTTATCCTAGGTGGCCAAATTTCTCATTTAATTTTTTATATAAGCTTATTATTAATCAAAAGAGTATAATTGCAAAATATTAAAATGTAAGAGGCTAAATTGAAACTTTTTAAATAATAGGGACTAAATTGAAAAAGTAACCAAACATTAAGGACTAAAACATAAATTTAGCCTAAATGTACGAATGTCGGTAGAGCAGCAATATAACTGGGCAGTCYTTTTTCCTCTAAACTGAATGAAGAAATTCTACCATTTATGTCTCAATTTGGAGTTCAAATTTAGCACAATCGTCTAATACTAATGAAGGAGGACCGTCTATGGGCATGGGGTGGATTCTAGTCCCCTAAAAATTAGCTCTATAATAGAAWAGAAAATGCACCAGAGCGCTTGGTGTTAATGTGTTATCCCAAAGAAACATAGCTTCTCTTAAGTACAATACAAATGCCATAAGTAAGAATCGTAGAATGTTTATATTTTTATATGGACAATTTTTATTTTTATTTTTTGTTTCGTTCTGGCTATTCTTATGCTGTAACTGTTTATATGCTCCAGCTCACTGGCGATTTAAACAAGATGGTCGCATTGCAGAGATTGCTGGAGCCATTTGGGATATGCGAGGTTTGTGTCCTTTATCTGGTTCTCATGTTGACTAGCAGTTGGAGAAAGAATTATTGTTTGTCATTTTTCTAAAATTTAATGTTTGATATTATATGCTTCTTAACCTAACATACAACTCACAAATATAATGAATACATACATATATATATATATATATCCCTTTTACCTGACTATTAATTGTGTTTCAGCATTTATATTGCTGTATATCGATGTAAATATCTTAGATATAAGAGTTCATTAGTTATTTTTTCTTCATTGCAATTTGCTGATATCTTTCTTATAAGCATCATGATAAATTCTTTTGAAGTCAACCAAGTTATCATTGTTTCAAAATGTTTTTGAMCATCTACGTGATATTCTGTGCATAGACAGTTCTGTTTCCCATTTAATTTTAGCGTGCATGTGCTCTTGGCTCCTGAAAAAATAGATCTCCACAACTATTTCGTTTTCTGTTGGCTACGGTATTCACCAATAACAAGTTATCTAGAGTTGCTAACAATCTCTAGTGTAGATCTTGTAGTGTGCAATTAGTCCATACATGGTTTTTTGCTATATACTGAGATTAAGGGGGATTATTTATTTAGACTACCAAGTCTAAGGGTGCATATCAAAATGTAGATATTACAATATTCAAATCATTGGCATCTTCCTGTTATCGTTAGATTTCATCCAATTCGGATATGATGTATTTGATCTTTTATTTCAACACCAAAACTCATGAGTTTGAAATTAAGCACAAGTGAGCTATCAATATTGTTAGGGAGGTCGGTAGAGGTTTGAATACAGATGTCCTCTTGTTTTGATACCATGTAAAATTACCATTAAACCTAAAAACTTTGGAATTGTTGTATATTCAATATTTTATACACATTCTTAAYGGCCTAGTGTGTGTTTATTGTACATGGATATGCATACATGATAAGTTCTGTGTTCTTTCTTTATTCCATAGGTGGCAAGGACAGGAAGGGTGGCGTTAGGAAGAGAATCAGGTGTCGACTCAACTTACCTGCGTGGTTATGCTCTTCCAATCTAATTCCCGAAAATCCATTTTCTTTCTGGCGATTCAATTGATGTAAGTTTTTCTCTCCCTTACTGTTTTAACAGTACTATCTTCCTGTTTTCCACAATGAACGTTAAAGCAATATCAATCTTAAATTAGTCTCACTTTGCATGTTAGATATTGTAGGCTGGATGGCTTTGGTTTGGATTTTGATTGAAAATGGAGTTCTTTGAAGCACAAACTCAAGACTTCAAAGTTGATGGGGTGGAAGATGGTTTCGATTCTGTTGCAAGATTGTGCATCTCACCCAACCATAAATTTGAGGCATCTTACTTGTATTGTAACCCTTGTTGACTTAACAAGATTTCTAAATTAGTTTGTTAGATAAGTGATGAGTGGTGAAAGTACAATGTTGCTGTTTACCCAAAGTGTATTTTTTTTTGGGAGTAAAATGGTAAGTGTATTTTTGGCTGTTAAAGAAGACGTTATTGTGTAACCAAAAAACGGGACGGGGTCTGTTTGGTATCTTATCCAGATTCAATTTTTTGTTTTCAGATTTCTAGATCATATGGATTCACTGAATTCCTATTTGGTGGCTTTTTATTTTTTAAAACATCTTTTGGATTGTGTTTGGGTTCCATGAAAAAACTTGAAAGGATGTTTTCAAATTCTAAATCTGCTACAGATCATATACTAAAAAAATAGTGAAAACATGAAAATACAATTTAGTTTTCCATTAAACGCCTAGATTTCAAATCTCTATTTTGTGAATCTTCATGTTACTCAAGGATTTCATCCAAGAATTTTTTCCCTTTT
>NW_019104550.1:744306-756049 GCF_001995035.1 Momordica charantia
ATGTTTTAATTTAGTCTCCTTTCAAAGAGTATGCAGGATCCTTCATAGATGTGGACATTTGGGAGTCTACATGTTTCATAGAAGATATTAGAAGGGAGATGGAATCTTTGCTCATCAAATAATATAGGCATGCAGCTCCAAGTCTAATTTGGAAGTCCAAGTGGGAAATATACTCGTAAAATAATTTCTATATTAAATTTAATTACTTTAAGTAATTATTCATTAAATTAATTAATTGACATATTTGTTTCGATAAAAATTATTAATTTTAATTATTTTTTCATGAGCAAAATCTATGCAATGAATCAAAAGATATAATTGATCATAGTTCAATGGTAATTAGCATATATTTTCAATCAAGAGATTGTGAATTCGATCCCTTATTCAAAAACCACATATTTAATAACCATTATATATGTGATCCAAACAGGTTGCATGTATCATGTCATATATACTTATAATTAGTCAATTTTAATATTTATTGACAATAAAAAGATATAATTGAAATTTTTTCAAACAAAATATATAAAATTGAAACATTTTAACAATAAGAACTAAACTGAAAAATAAAAAATACCAAAACATTAAGGCGTCAAACGTATACTTAGCTTAGCCTTATCATTCAGCTCAAAGTTCAAAGGTCTGGTCCAAGGCCAATATTTGACAGGTCTGGCCCGTCCCGGTCCAGCCCAATCCATCTAAAAATTGGATTGGATATGGATCTTTGTTTTTCAAATTAGACTGGTCCATTTGGACCTTATTTTGATCAGCTCGCTGAGCCAGCCAAAAGGCCAAATCGGGTTAATTCTTTTTTGTTATTCTCATTCCTCTAATTTTTTTTGAACATTAATATAGTAATACAATTTATTTCTTTAAAAGATCAAATAAATTAAGTTGTAAAAATATGATATAACAAAATTTGTTGATAATTTTTTAAAAAGTAAAAAAAATAGTATAAAAGCATAAAATAAAAGCACAAACATGGTTTGAATAAATATAAAAAATAATTTAATAATAAAAAACTAATTTATTATATATGCTAATTCAAGTCGGATTCAAAAAGCGGATCCAAGCCCTATTTGACTTTGACCCATTGATTTAGGTTTATTGCTTGGACCATGGGCCTAAGTTTTAGTGTTTGAGTCGGCCCAAGTCCAACCCAAACAACAATGCTTATGGTCCCTAGGATTTGGGCTCGGACCTTTGTTTCTGTGGGTCGGCCCAATGATGAAGGTGATACTTAGCCAATTTTTTATTTCAATTTTTAGGTGGGCAAAATTATTAATTATTATTTTAAAGCTACTTAGGTGAATGAGCTAGTAAAGTATCTATAGGTAGTTGGTTTATTTACTTTTGTTAGGTAGAATGAATTTCAAGATATTTTTACTATTGTGGGAACTTGATAGGAATTTAACATAAAAATTATGTGGTTATGGTATTTCAAAACACATACAATCTTTTTATTTCTTATTCCGACAAAGTTACAGAATAAGAATGTGTTTGTGAGTAATTTTTGCATTTTTGCCATTATCAAAATTACTTCCATCCTTTTCTATTGATAATATTTGGCGAATTAAAAAATTGATTCTAAGAAAACTGAAAATCACTTTAAATTGATTTTTAAGGTATGACTGGATGATAATTTTGAAGAATTAACTATACTTAAATCTATTTTTTCAAAATCACTAATTCTACCCTCACTCCCAAACACACCATAAGATATGGTCTATTTTGAACCTAAGTTTGTAGGACTTACTTTTAGTTTTACATGGTCTCATGCCAATAAAGATATTTTTATTCCTTATATATCACAAATCTTCTCCACTTCTAACTTATGTCGAACTTTATGTGCATTCTTAATAAACATCCACAAGAACAAATAAACCACCAAGTCTCTCTTCAAATAGTCTTCTATCAAGTGACTCTCAAGCACATTGAGAGGTTGCTCTTGTTCTAATCGACTTCTCTTCCGTAGAGTACGTAGCATATCTAATCTTAACCACGATCACATTGTGGGATAACCAGCATGGCAGCACTTGTTGTTGCACCCTCAACAATCTTCCCCTCAAACAAAGATATATTAAGCCGCCTTCCTTTAGTAATCTTTCTATAAGAACAACCATACATCTTTCTATAAGAACATGCCGCTAAGAAACAATAAACAAAACGTAAATACTCTCTATTTCTAGACATCATATAATTCAATGCAAGCCTTAAACCTAATACTCTCACATAGTAATTTAATTTGGTCAAGCGAATGGTGTCATTTGTAGTGGAGCCAAAGCCCAATCTTTGCTCTAGGCTATGCCAAAAAGGTAGGATCCCAATAAGTCAAAAGAGACGTTGAACCATTTTGATAGTTGAAACAAGTTAGGAAATTAGATCAACCAAAAAAACCCTCTTGGTCCTCACAAGAGAGTAAAAGAAAACAGTATCCCTTTATTTTAATCCAATTAAAAAAGACAAAATATCACATCAAAATTCAGCATCCAAATTCCAAATTCAAAATATTCAATCTTGCCAAACTACTAAGGTTGATTTTAGATTTGAAATTGGTAAACCAAATTCCTTTTATGAGATAGAGACATATATGGCGCAAACACCGGAATGGATCATAGAAGAAGTCTAGGCCTCACCTAAAATTGCATGAAAATAGATATATATATATATATATATATATATATATATATATATAATTGGGTCAATTCAAACTCTCTCCCTATCAAATACAATTGAGAAGCTATAGGAACTAACAACAAAAGCTTTTCGAAAAATCAGATCTAAGAGAAATCGTGTATATTGACCGCAGCTGAACTATAATGGCTACGATTACGGTTACGTGATCATATCATGCCTGAAAGAAACGGTCTTAATTAAAGCTTTCTTTCTTTCACTTTTTTTAGTATAATGTGTACCAATGAGAAATCGAACTCAAAGATATATGTCAAATACTATGAGCTATGTTTGTTTTGGCAAAATTGTTTTTCCTTTATTGAGCTTATTAGACCCAAAAATTTAATGTTTTTTATGTTCATGAAAATGTGGCGGTCTCAATTTGTATGGAGAGATCAATGAAAATGTTGATAAATAAATTTAAAAATTTCACATGAGGCTACAAATATTTATTATTAGTACTATTTATGTTCATAAATCATATGGTAATTTCTTCTTATTATTTTTTTTAATGTATTTTGTTAATATTTTATTGACATATATTAGAAATATTTTGTTGATTTATAATATCAATATTAAACTCTTTCAAAAATATTGATGTTATTGGACCGAGTGAAAAATTGGTCCATAGGAGTATACCTTTTCAAAACATTATATACAACATTTATTATTCTCTTCTTATATATTTTTTCTAACTTTTCTTTTTTAGAAAAAAATTTATGGTCTGTATTTCATAACAATATTAAATTTGTTTTGTACTTTTTAAATATTAATTTTTTAATAAGGCAAAGAGGTCTAAATTTCTTGTAGAAAATAAAATTTATTACTAAATAAATTTAATTCGAAAAAGTATATGTGTAATAGAATGATGGTATAACTAAGATTCAAGTGTGTAAATTTTGGTAGTTATATTATTGGTTCTAAACTTTCCAACAATTTATTTTAGTCTAAAAATTTTTACATAATAACTTATTTTTAATTTTTGCTGTTATTGTTTTTTGTAAGTTATCTAAAAAAAATAATGATAAGGTCATATCTTTAGTTTGATTACTTAAATGAGTTGATATATGTAAAAAAATATTTGTCAAAATTTTGATGCTGAATTTCGAATTAGATTTTAATTGTTGTTAAATAATCAATAAAAGAATAATGATAAGACTTAAATAGTTTTATATACAAGAATTGAAAACTAAAATTAAACATCTGATAATTGAAAAATTACAACAAAATATTTGCCAACAAAAATATAGCTATGTTGTTAGGCATATATATTTCTTTATATAAAGTCGTAATTTTAAATTTTAAATTCTCACCTCCTAATTTCGGATGTAACATTCTAAAATAAAATTAAATAAAACATTTAGAAATTTAAAAATTGAAATGTATTAATTAAGAGATCAAAATGAGAAAGAGAGGTTTTGCTTTTTTTAATGGAAGAGAAAAAGAGGTTAAACCTATAGTATTTTGTAAAAAGAAATAATATATATATTTTCTTTTAAGAGTTGAAAATATTTTCAAGTAGGAACAAAAGTCAGCAAGTGAAAGATAATAATCAAAGTCAAGGTTTTTTTTTTTATATAAATTTTTTATTTGTATGTGTGGTTTGTGAATAGGAAGTCAAGTGCTACGTGGAAATAAAAAAAGATAAAAAAAAAAAGTCAAGTGGTAAGTATAACAACAACAAAAAAAAATAAAAAAAAATTCAAAGTTTTCTATAACTAACATTGGTATGTTTTATACAACTAAAGCTTTTTATATTATAAAATAATCCGAAGATAAATTTCCAATCATATGTGATCATGATATCATGGTATGGGAATTTTTACCAAGTGAACAATGTGACCAACTTTTTTAGTTTTTTTCTTTTTTTTCCCTTTTCTAACGGGTAAAATTCACTTTTGATCCTTAAGATTTGTGGTAGAAATATCTATTTGGTCTTTAAAGTTTCAAAATTGACATTTTTTAGTTCATGAGGTTCAAAACACGATTTGATCGTTAGGTGACAAAAGAAAATTGATATGATGGTTAAGTTGATGATTGTACTTTGTAGGTAAATTATAGTTAACTTAATATTATATTTTGGTGACGGGATGGACTGTGAGATGACATTCTTTCTCACTCTCTTTTTTTCTTTTCTTCTTTGCCCTCCTCCAATGAATAACGCCATCGTCGTTTCCTCCCATCTTGCCAGTCACTGACTGCGTCCCATTATTTAGAGAATGAAACCTGCTCTAGAACGAAAATCCTTCGTGCCAAAGGTTGTTCCAGATCTTGAAGGTCTAGAATGACTTCTAAATCTATATCGAATGATCGAGTTGTGGTGCTGATAATCTCGTGAAATGAGATTCTTTTATTTTGGTTTGAGTGAGTTTCTCGTAAATTTTAGTTAGAAATCAGAGGTTTAAGTTTTTAGTGTCATTTTCTAGTTTCTTTTAGTCATTTAATATCTTTTATTGTAATTTTATTATTTGTCAATTTTTTAGTACAATATTTGGGGTGAGGAATCGAACTCACAATATGAATGTATATGGATTGGGTCGGATCAATTTAGAGAGGTTATATGGCCCAACCCAAAATTTCAGGTTGATTGGTTCCCCTCAAATTTTCAGTTCGGTTCGGATTGGATCTTCGAGTTGCAATTTTTTTAAGATCTGCGAATAAAAGAGAAGTGAGTTCACATGATTTGAAATGTGGAGTTGGCGACGCCAAGAAATATATGGAGTGAAAACCGAAACGGTGAAGTAGATCTAAGGTTGGATGCATTAAATGAGGAAGGCCTGGGTAGAAATCGCCTACGGTGTGGAAAATTTGAAGTGGAAACACTAAGATGAGGCAGATCTGAAATTGAGACACGGTGTAGAGGTTGGCGGTCGATCAGTAGTGGAAATGTGTGGTGAGGAAGCGAGACGAAGATAGAATAGAAGAGGAAGGAGGGTGGGGGTTGCAAAGAAACGAGAGAGAGAAATGGGAGGGAGAAGGAGAGAGAGGGGATGGGGGGAGGGAGACTAACGGCGTAAGGGATGAGGATTAAGTGGAAACCTTAAAAACTAAATAGGATTATGTAAATGTCGGTTCGGTTTGGATTGAACCGAGAAAAAATTTATTGGACCCATGAATCGAACCGAACCGAACTTTCAGTTCTACCAAAAATCAAACCAACCCAACCCAATTTCTTTTTTAATCCAATCCAACCCTTATGGTTCGGGTTGAGTTCTTCGAGTTGTCCGTTTTTTTTAACACCCCTAACTCAAATCTCTTGGTTGGAGATATATGCCAATTACCACTAAATTATGCTCGTTTTGGCGATTATTTGTCGTTTTGATTGCTTTTGTTGACGATTAATAATTAAATAAAATTTTTTTTCCTAAATCAAGAAATTTAATTTACATAATTGAACCAAGAAAAATTGAAACTAAATAACTTCATTCAAAATCTCTTAGGCAAGAAAAGAAAAAATTCGGATTCACCCAATAAAAAAATTCCAGATCAAAATGGTCGGAATTTGCATAATTTAATTGAATTTAAAAGTAAACTACTTGTAACATTGTCATATTTTAATTTTTAAATAATAAATTTGGATTAAAAATCTAAATCAATAAAATTTTTATTTTCTTTTTATTTCTAGCCAACATCTCAACATCTAAATTTAATTATATTAATTTCAAATTATTATGGTTAGAAACAAGATAATCAACGTTCTTATGCCAAATAGAGGGTAAGAGAAAGTATTGAATTCTTGCGGAAAAAAAATTGCATGGAACTATTTGTGGTAGTTTTTTTTAATATATAATATGAAATGAATAAATAAAATTGTAATGGTTAAAAAATTAATTAATTTATGGAAAACAAGGACATGACTAGATATCATGTTTTTTTAATTGTAACGAAATAAAAAAAAATTAACTGCCATGAATAAAGAAAAAATTCCAATTTTCGTGATATTTTTTAGTTGTACAAAACTATACAAAATCTAAAAATTAGCATTTTTTTTCAGCCAAACAGTACCTCTATCTTTCGTGACAAATTCTAACTGTCGTTCCATAAAAAAAAATTCAACTTTTCGCGACAGTTTTTAACTTTCATAAAATTTTAAAAATTTAGAAACTAACTTTTTTTTCCTACAAAAAATGCACTCGAGAATTTATGACATCTTTTCCCTTTCGGATCGGACGATGATTAGCCTTTTCTCTTCAAAGTCGAACGGAAGGATAGGACTGTCTGGGGAGGGTCGACGCTGATAAGCTGTGAGGAACCCTCTGAAGTGCAAGTTCCAGTAGCTTGAGCAGGTTCAGTTCTCCTGCGCTTCTCTTCACTGTGGGGGTCAGCTCGTCAGTTGGTTGTTCATGGCTGCGTAAAACTTCGACACCATCTTGCCAAGACGAATAGTTCGGATCGGGTTGAGTTTAGTGAGACCGCACTGGTGGAGGTTGACCTTGTCCAAGATCCCCTCATACCAAATTTTGGGGAAGCCCTCCATGCGACTCTTTATCTCTTCAAAACTAGCTCTGATTCGAGGCAAAGGTCAAGACACAATTGCACAAACATAAGCTGTTAGTCCCAAAAAAAAAAAAGAAGAAAAAGGATATCACTCTGACTCTTGATCCAAGGTGTATTCCCCAAACTCGCTAGAGGCTTGACAGTATGGCTCTACATTCCTAGTGACGAGCCATTCACCCGAGACGAGGAACTATTTGTCTCGTTAGTGTTTATTGGCTGAGGGGGAGTCAACAATCTTGCAGAAACTATTCTAGACTGATATGTAATACTTTCTCGGAGACTCTTTGTAAGGCTTGATGATGTCGGTAGTGAAGAATTGACCTACATCTAGGAGTAGACTTTCATCACCTGCGCTGAAGCTCCACCAGGTGAACCACAAATCGAGCAGTGTGGCCCACCTATTCGGTGCCAACTGAGCCAGGTTCAAAGTGGTGGTAGACAAGAAGCATTGAATGAAAGGATGTAGGGGTAGCCTAACCCCACGATCGAACATCTAGGGGTAAAAGCCGACCCACCTCGGTGGAGAATTATCTAAACTCTCGCCGACCTAAGGTAACCTCATCAGTATCCTATCTAGGATTCTATAGTTTTCCCAATGTGTTGTTCGGGGCCAGGCTCGTCTCGGCTAGAGATTGACACTCCACCCATATTTTGCTCTACCCTACTACAACTTGGGTCTACCTTAGGGACTGAGGTGCCTTCAACCTAACTTGTACAAGCCCTAATAATAACACCACCTGATTCCGAGGATGACCCACTCATGGAGAAAATAAAGTAGAGTGCAATTGACCTAGAACAACGTTTGAGTCGAGGACACCTTAAGAGCGAGAGAGAATTTGGGAGAATCTAGAGATTTGCATAAAGCCAAGTGGAGAAGTGAAATCTCCTATTTATAGAAAATGGAAGTTCATCTCAGCCGTATGTGAGATTTGAGTTTAATGATCCAGATTCAATCCCGCTAAAAGATAGCTAGGCATGATGTCATCCCACGTCAGCTCGACTTTTCAAATTCCATCGTTTTTGTTTGGAGCTTCACATCAATGTATCGGTCAACTATCACTAAGTTGAACCTACCTGGCGACTCAGCACAGTGGGAGCCAATGTTTGAGGTGATTTTCAGTTCGCACGTGGCACAAGTTGATTGGATAATAAAAGTCACACGTGACCTTGATCGATAAGGCTTATTTCCTTACCTATTATTTATGATCGAGCCAATGCAAGGCATGGTCGAGCCAACCAAGCTCTTTGGGATTTCGTTCCCATTCATTAGTTGAACCGATCAGCTTCACTTCGGCACAGCACCAGTCTCCGACAGACTCTACAACAACACACCACAATTCACGGTTACCTTAAAGAGCCTTGAGGCCTCGTTAGAGATTTCTCCTATAAATACAACCCACTTACCTCATTTTCAGTTACACGAACACTAGATTATCTCTCGAATTTAGCTCGACCAGATACTGACTTTGGCATCGAAGTGTCTTCTATCTTGCAGATCTCCTATTCAACTCATCTCCAACTCGTCTTCCAGGTCATCCTACATCCAAGCCGAGGTTCATGGAGTTTGTCAATTTCTTGATCAAACATCTTTTATTGCAATTTGATTATTTGTCGTTTTGATTGCCTTTTGTTAACCGTTAATAATTAAATAAAGATTTTTTTCCTAAATCAAGAAATTTAATTTACAGAATTGCCAAAAAAAAGTAATAATAATAATTGAAACTAAATAACTTCATTCAAATCTCTAAGCAAGAAAAGAAAAAATTCTGTTTCACCGAATAAAAACTTTCCTCGTTCAGAATGGTCGGAATTTGCATAACTTAATTGAGTTTCAAAGTAAACTACTTATAACATGTCATATTTTAATTTTTAAATAATAAATTTAGATTAAAAGTCTAAATCAATAAATTTATTATTATTATTTTTTATTTCTAAACCTATATTCATGATGGTTCCAAACCAGATAATGAAGATTCTTATGCCAAATATAGGGTAAGAAAAAGTATTAAATTCTTGCAACAAAAAAAAATGCATGGAACTATTTGTGACAGTTTTTTTTTCCCGATGTATAAGATGAAATGAATAAACAAAACTTTAATGGTTAAAAAAATGTAATCACAACTACATATCATGTTTTTTTAATGGTAATGAAATAAAAAAAAAATTTAACTATCGTCGAATAAAGAAAAAAATTCCAATTTTCGTGACAGTTGTTAGTTGTCACAAAATTATACAAAATCCAAAAATTAGCATTTTTTCCAACCAAAATCGCACCTCTATTATTTCGTGACAATTTTTAATTGTCATTGAATAAAAAAAAAAATTAGTTTTCGCGACAATTTATAACTATCATAAAATTTTAAAAATCTTGAAGGTAACTTTTTTCCCACAAAAATGTGCCCTACAATTTTTGACATTTTTTTCCTCAATTTTTTTTTACTATTTATAACTGTTATAGAAGTTTAATTCTATAGTAGCGAACCCTAACGGTGTGTGGTGGTCGTAACATTGTGCATCGGGCGATTTGGTAGAAAACGAAAAATTGGGTCCATGTTGGATGATATGGAAATATTTTTGTAGCCGATTCTGTCCAAGAAAAAATACCTTCATTTGGATATGTTGAAAAACAACATCAAAATCTCCTTTCTTCATCCCTAATTTTAGTTTTCTTAGTTTTTGTCTCTTGTAACTTTTTTTTTTCGTTATGAACACTTTAGGGCTTGCAATGGATTATTGTAGCTTTTCATTTTCTATTTTCACACTATTTTTAGCATGAACTAATTCCTTAGGATGGAATTTATGGGCCATAACTCTATTTTTTGGGCTCTTTTATTATGTAAATGCGAGGCGGTGTAGTTTGCTTAATGTATCCTTCGAGTTAAAGAGTGATCAAACTTAGGATTGAATATTAGCAATTTTGAAAAAGGTTAAAATTCGTGAAAATAGCATAAAGCACTATGTTTTTGACTTGTAAAGTTTCGAAAATGGGAAATCCTTAGAAATGGCTACTCACAGGTTATCGTTAAGCAAAATGGCCAAAGTTTTTCTAAATTGCATGGCATGGCCAAAGTTGGTTTCCTAGATTTTAGGAGAGGTGTATAATTCCTTATTTATCCCACTACACATTTCATGCCCATATTGCCCTTGAAGTCTTTCTCCATTTTACCCATCCATGTTTTATGCCTCCTACATTCCCTTAAATCTCTCCTAAACTAGCAATGTTATCGAGTTGATATTGGAACCACCTTAACTACAGAATCTACATAATTTCTAAAATATTTCCACAAAATTTAAACTACCAAATCTACCTCCAAATTTAAACCACCAAATCTACCTATATCATATTTAATATTGAAACCACAAAATTTAAATCAATTAAATCAATGCACGTGAAATCAAAAGGAGGGCACAACAATTATCAACAATCTATCAACGCAGGAACATTATGAAATCATTCTTAGCCACGGTTTTACATGATGGAAGTTGGGATGAGCACAACAATTATGAAAGGTTCAATACTGGACACGTTTTAATTCCATTCGATTCCACCCTACAACAACTCTATGAATGTATCTCTAGAGATCTTCATTTTCCAGAAAGAAAAAAAAATTACACAACTTTCACTTTTCAGAAATGGTGCTAGCAAGTCGATAGTTATGAGGTTGTTAGTAGATAGGGATGTGGTGTGGGCCATATCCCTATTGTCAGATGTCAGGTGTAGCGACTACTGCATAGGTGTGGATACTGACCTTGTATATATCTCCAATTACGGGGTTAGTGAAAGTTTAGACGCCGCTCAGAATACAGTTTACCTTCGGGGGAAGAAATTTACTTTCATGGAYCCTATTGTTCTTGATTGTACTCCCTCTGATTTCACATTGGAAGAATTTTCTGTCTTYCAAAATAAAGAAGAGTTGAAGAAGACGCTTTATGCTATTGCATTAAAAGGAAGTTTTCAGTTTAAAACCGTCAAATCCAACCAAACACAGCTAGTTGTGAGGTGCATCGAAGAAACATGCAAGTGGTATTGTCGCTCCTCTCGATATGGCGACGGTAAATTATGTATGATTAGAAAACTCGTACTGGATCATACGTGTTCGATTGATGTTGTTCGTAGTCACCATAAGCAAGCAACAGCAACAATGATACGCGAATTTGTCAAGACAATGTTAAGTATGAACAATGGGAGGAACTATAGTCCACGCGACATAATTGATTATGTCCAGAAGAAGCACGGAGTCAATATTAGTTATGACAAGGCTTGGAGAGTAAGAGATAAGGTCGTAAACTCATTAAGGGGGTCACCGGAACAGTCGTACGCTATCATCCCGTCTTTTGTAAGCAGGCTGATCGATAAAAATCCAGATACCGTATTTGCCTATACTTACTCTGTCTTTAGTCAGTCTATACGCGTATTTAGTCTATTTATTTCTGCAGGGACGTACACTGCTCATGAGGTTGATGGTGATGGGAGGTTTAAATTTTTTTTTATGAGCCTGGCAGCATCAATAGATGGATGGAAACACTGTCTTCCAGTATTTTCAGTTGATGGCACATCCCTAAAAAATAAATT